>VZRJ01013267.1:157425-182015 GCA_013397565.1 Ptilonorhynchus violaceus | reverse complement strand
CACCTCCAGGGATGGGGCATTTACAGATTCTATGAGCAACCTCTTCCAGTGCCCCACCATCCTCATACTGCAGAATTTCTTCCTAATATCCAATTTAAACTGGTCCTCTTTCGGTTTGAAGCCATTCCCCCTTGTCACTGTATTCCCTTGGGAAAAGCCTCTCTCCAGATTCCTTGTAGGTCCTCTTTAGATACTGGAAGGCTGCTAGAAGGTCTCCCCAGATCATTTGGTTCTCCATGCTGAACAAGCCCATCTCTCTCAGCCTGTCTTCATAAGAAAGGTGCTCCAGCATTTTGATCCTCTTCATGGTCCTCTTCTGAACTCACTCCAACAGGCTCAAGTTATTAATTTTGTCCTCATTTTGTTCCTGAATAAAGTACACTTTAATCTTTAAAACCTGAGATTCTCCAGATACTGGAGTGATATTGATGCAGTATCCATTTGAAAAGCAGAGGCTGAGGCTGAATATGAGGGTAAGAAAAAGTAAAAAAAACTTTATTCGAAGTACAGAGAAAGCAAAAACCTTTCCCCGGAAGTACCACCGGGACCAGCCGCAATCGCAGGGGATCTGTAAAATCTAGTCTTCCAAGCATTAAATTAGTCTTCGTCCAAAATCCTTCATCTTTTATTTCACAAAATATGCTACCAGTATATTTCAGTGTCAGTAAAAATACACAAACATGTTTGTGCTCAAGTAGACTGAAAGGACAGAATATGTAGTCCATTGTAAACACTCTTGGTAAATTACTAGAATAATGAAATCAGCCTATATTTTTGGGTATTCTTAATAAGGTAGAAAAATTCTTTCTAAGCTGGAGAAACAAACAGCCAATTGGATTTTACATGTGCCAGCTTCAATGAAGACTGTATTGCCTATATTTTCACAGAATCATAGAATGGTTTGGGATGGAAGGGACCTCAAAGAACATCTAGTTCCAACTGCTGTGCTGAGGGCAGGAATGCCTTCCATTAAACCAGGTTGCTCAAAGCCCCATTGATCCCTGCGAGCGACACAAAGCAAGTGTAAATTAAAAGGCAAAATAAAAAGAATAAAGGTATAAAAAGGGTATGAAAGGTATAAAAGGTATCCTGCGCACTCAAGCTTCTACTATTATAGGTGATGCCTAAAATTGGGAGTACCTGAAACAGAGACTGAACAAAGTTAGTGGATAACAGTATGAATTTATTGCAGGCCTTCGGGTGGTACACCTCTGGTACAGAGCCTTGCCGATGCTAGGCTAGAACCAAGATGGACCCCGATCACGAGTTTTCCCCCCTAGATATAGGTTTGGTACGTTTGCTTATCAGAAGTTAGTTGTCCAATTACAGTTCCAGGTAATGAAATAATATTCCCCCATTCACCCCCTCCCAGTTCACTTTTGTTTATACTTAGGCCTAGGATAGTGACCTTGTTTTCCAGGCCTAGAGAGAATGTTTTGTCTAACAAGAACGTGAAGAGCTTACTTCGCACATAATATGGAGTTCAGAATTACACAGTGCAGGGTTAGAAAAGTCCAAAAGCTAATCCTTAAGGCATCATAGGGTTTCAGCGTACTAACATAGTTTACAGATATTCTCCAATGAAAAGCAGAATTAATGAGATCATTCCTCACAGCAGGTTTCTTTTGGAGGTCTCTGCTAGTTCTATAACTTCATTTTTCAGTCGTCATAAAGCGATATCATGTCCAACTCTGGAATGCTTAAGGATGATAATTGTGTCTGTTTTGTCTAGGACAGGGTGCATTATTATCTATGAGTTTCAGTGGAAAGTTACAGGAGTTCTAGTATTCTAACATTACATTCTAATATATATAAAGCTAGAAAAGCAAAAAAAAAATCCCCTGGCATCAATATGTATTTATTCAATTTGAATTAAATAGTATTTTTATATATATATAATGTATTGTAAACATAGCGGTCTATAAATCTGTTGTGGTTGATGGAGGTCAATTTCACTCTTGAGTTTTCTTTCTTATTTACTTCTTTCCTGCCATTAAATATGTAATGTAAATGTACTGGATACTTTCATAGTACTGCTTGCCTATTTAAAAATTTATTGTTTTTCTTCTGGACTGTTTAACAGTACTACTAAGGGATGTCAGCCTTAGTACTTGTAACTAGAAGAGATTTTTGTTAAGAACACAATTTTCTCTTAGAATGATCTTCAAGCAGTGGATTAGTAAAGAAATGACTAGTAAGATGGGTGCTTGTAATCAACACATGAATAAAAAGCCCCACTGCACACCTCAAAAAAATATCTTGATATCAAAGGTGATTTAAAATTAGAGTGATTACACACTTATTTTTCTAAACAGAAAGATAAATGATGGCTTTAATCAAGAATAACCTTCAAAAATAAATCAGGAAGGACACAGGAGATGTAGCCACAAGGTTACATAGCCACATTAACAAATTTCTCCGTAGCTTGTTTTAAAAGGATTTTTTTCTTCTTTTTTTTAATAAATCATAATTTTATGTGCAAAGGTCATCAGAGCCTTTAGACTCCTAGGGTACTCTATTCTTATATAAAAATAATCTTTAAAAATGGGCTTATTTTCAAGTAAAGTTTTGCTTTTTCCTCAAAAAATTGTAATTTCTGACTTACAGAAAATTTATACCAAGAAAGAGATGTGCCACCAAACCAGAAGCCTAGATCAGACTCATGCAGTATGATTTGTCTGGGAAATATACCGGCATATCCCCTTGCATGTCTGAACGGAAAAGGGAGTAAAATATAATACAACTTCACTACGTACATGTACTCATTATTTTAGAAGAGCAGATGAAATCTTAGCCTGTTATTGAAAGCTTCTGAATTAAAGTGATTGCTGAATTTTATGAGGCCGGATATACCTCCCATTATAGACTTTCATTTATGTATGCCTCATCCTATGAGTTCTACTGGCTGTGCAAAACTATTCTGACTATATACAAAGAAGTATAAGATCCACTGTAGAGAAGCCTTGGCAGGCTGCCAGATGCTGGGCTGTGTCCACATAGTACTGCACTGTATGATGCAGAAATACAAGGTAGGATTCATCTTGGAATGTATTAATATCCCAATGCAAGTTTTCCAATTCTGTTACAAGAATAGAGAGTCCTAGTTTTTGCTGCGTTCATTTTCCCATTTTTTGTCTGGGGAGAGTCTGGTGATATTGAATCCATATTAAGAGCTGTGTGTGACTTAGAAATCATAAAAAGGATAAAGGAAAATACTCAACACGTCAGTTTCACTCCTTTAGGCATAGCAAACTAATTCACTAGTTACGTAAAAACACAAAATTAGAAGAAAAACATGCTGTCTCATTAGTGTAACACAAAATGATGTCCATATGTACAAATAAACTTTATTTCTTTTGCAAAATTGATTAGTTTCTTTTTTGTATGTTTAAAGACAGAGTTGCAAATTTGGATATGTGAAAATCACTGCAGACTAAGGTAGCTGCATTTTCAGCAATAAGAATGCCGTACAAAAAGCATGACTTCAAAAACCTGGTACTTCTGTATGCAGTTGTTGGCATCTGTGTTTTATTCAGTAAGGTAGGTCTGTATACTGGAAAACCTGAACAGAATAAATTAGCATAAATTGAAATTTTCTTGAACTAAATAAGTGCATGGTAAAGAGTTTTAAGGATATGTGTTACCCACTGTCATAAGGATTTTAGGCTTACTGACTAATGTGTGACTCTCACCAGCTCCATAATTAAAAAAAGTTATTCTAACTCTTTTCTGCACAAGGCTTTTTAGAGTCTTGAGCTCAGTGACTTTTACAAGCACAGGAAGAGAATTGATCAAATAATCTTCACAACCACTGTGCTGTCATTTTTTTTTTCTCTGTGCAATTCTTTTCTGGGTGCTAAATCTTGTGGAAGAGAAAGAGATACATTCTGTAATCTCAGTAGAAATAATTGGGTTAAACAAGTCTTTTTTTTTTGTAAGTAACTCTCAGCATTTTTGAAATTTTATGCTTTCAGGAACTGTGGGACTATTAAGTGTAAACTTGCAAGTGTTTTCAATTTCCATTTCTGTGCTGCAGACTTTCAAGCACTGTACAAAAACTTAAACATCCATACAACTAAATGTTCATGATGGATCATTAATAATTGCATGGAAGCTAGTGAACTTTAGAATACTCAGGCAGGAAATAATTGTGACATATGTAAATACTTGCCAGAGTCAGAAGTGGTCTTTTATTTATGTATTTTAAAGATTTTGATGATGCTAGCAGTAGTTTGCATAGATGCAAGATTAGTAGTTTTGTATTGTAAACTGGTTGTCTTCAGAAATCATATCAAATCTCACTGCACTCACTACAGACTCCTACTTTCTTTAGCTAGACAACCAAAATATCTATATTGCATGTGTAAGAGATTTTTATTCACCTATCAATTTTATGTCAAGTCCCAAATGTTATAGATTGATCACTGTTTTACCATTCAGAAAGAATGGATACCAATAAAAATAAGCTAAGGAAAAGATACCTTGGGCATGTGTGAGAATATTTTTTAATGATGAAAGTACCTCATTAATTAGTTTAGACTTAAATATTTCTAGATCTAACAAAATATTTGACTTTACGGACTTTGTTTTTCTTTGATACTTTTCATGTTTTCCATTTCTCTGAGGTCTGTCTGTAGGAAAGCTGGATAAAGAATTCTAAAAAACAAAACAAAATAAATAAATAAATTAATTAATTAATTAAAAATAAGAAGACCTTTGAGAGTCAGGCTTTTGTTTTGATTTTGGGGTTTTTTTTCCTGCCCAGACCTCTCACATATCAACTTTAAGTAACATTAAAACCTCTGGCTCCATAGTTTTCTAGTAATTTGAAACATAATTAATTGGTGGGCACTGAACAAATGTAAAGCTTTCCATATTCCTCAGTCAGATCTGCTTGTGTATCATACTATCCATAGACTAAAGTGGCTCAGTGGACACCCTTTACCAGATGATTTTGTCAGAATAACAGACAGATCATTGAAAGAGCTTCCAGTATTTGCTGAAAAAATTCTTCTACAACAGACATACATTGCATGGAAAGATGAGAGAGCTGAAGCATAGCTTCTGGACAATATCCCATCACTTTGCCATGAACTTTTATTTATTTGCAAAAACTTGACGTTTGTGGCTTGGTTTTCTTTTTCCTTTTAGCTTTTCTTTTATCTTATGAGAGATTGATTTTCATTTCATCTTTGTTTTTTCTGCAGAATTACAGTGCTGATGTAAGTAATAATGCCTTCTCAGGTGTGGTGTTGCAGCTACTGAGGCTGATAGTATACAAAACAGTATTTTGATAGGATTTTGCTGGTATTACAAAACGTTAAGGATACAGTTGTTACAAGGAGTAGAAAAAAATTACACAACCATCACTTTCTCTTCTAAGTCTCATTAACCAAAGTAGCTGGGCTTCTGTTCCTGCTTTGCTTCAAGGTCCCTATTTTTTTTCCATCAAATGAAGCAATATTTCCAGAGACTTCAAGTCCTATAACAAATTTCACTGAACTCTTTGAACTCTTCAGTTCTCTGAGGTCTTGGGACTACAGATGTCTGCTTGCTGGTTCTGGAAGCTGATGTTGATGATGGCTGATATTAAGTCACAAAATTTGTGGATGGCACAGGTGTTAAAATATAAACTAGATTTCTTTATTAAAATGAGAATAGAAATCTGATATCAAAGGTAACATGTAAAGACCTTGCAGAGAATAATTTCTGTTACTAAAGAGAGAAATTGTTGATATTCTTGAAGGAGGTTTCTCTTGCTGCATTTGAAAGGTTCATGTACTCTACAAAAAAAGTGAATTTGAGATTTTTTTCAGTTTTTGTAAAGAGTTCTACTTGGTTATAGAAATGTCTGTCTAAGAACTTTTTTTAGTATTAAAAATGGATTTGTGGTTATTTAGTTAAAGCATTCATTTACAAATTCCTGTAGATCACCTGAAATAAATGTCATTATATTAACCTGTGCAGGGTTACATTTGGTTTTATTCACTTTTGTTTTGTTTTCAGCTAACAATGGAGATAAAATGAGTGTACCATCTTTCCCATGTATAAATACTTGTAAATTATTTTTCTCTGAAGTTAGGAACATAAGTTTACAATAATTTAGGATTTTTTACAGTAGCCCACTGAGCTAATGGGGGTTACTCAGAAAGTCTGAATACAGTTCCAAAGGCAACAGTAGTCGGCAAAGAAAACTGAATGGCACAAATTATTAGAAAGGTAAAAGGGAACAAAATCAGAAATGTCGGTGTGCGGCTGTTTTGTAGTGTTTTGCCAGTGTCTAAATGTATTTTGTGAGGTTCTGACCAGTCTGATCTCAAAAAGGATGCAGTACCACTGGAGAACTTTTGAAATGAACATCAAGAATGGTCAAAAGCATGTGATGCCATTTGTAGAAAGGGCGACTAACAGTACCAATTACATTGGCACAGCAGCGTGGATTTGAAATGTGCTTTGGAAGCAGATCTTCAGTTTGTTGCCATTTCTGTTTGCTTCTTCAGTTGCTGAGTGGTTCAAGAGATCACCACCTGGATTTCCTTCAGATAAAGTTAACTGGAAGATTTCCAGTAATCTTTTGACTTCTTAGTCCATGCAAATAAGTCTAGTGTTAGCCCAAAGTAAAACATCACTAAACACACTTTGTGAGGGTGTCAGTGCCTTGGCATCAACTATTTTGCTCTTCTGCTCTGTTCCCAGTATACTACCTGTTAGCATCGTCATATCATTAAGTAGGAAAGGATTCTTCAGCTGGGGAAAAAAAAGCCTACTGAGTGGGGTGAGTAGAAATATTACAGAATTTTATTACAGACAAAAGAGAAGAATTTAAAGAATTAGCTTGAAAGCCTTAGCATCCGATGATAACTATTGACTCCACTGCTGCTATTGCTATCAGTTAAAAAGTAAAAATTGCCTTAATGCTTTTCTTAACACCTTTTTCATATATAAAAATATGTCTTATACATAAAAAAAACAGAAGGGAAAGACAGTAATCAGGAGAGAGAATTTTAGCATGACAATGATTTATTTTTTTTTTATTTTCCTTTTGTATGGTTTGTGTTGGTTTACACTGCTTTCATATTCACCATGGCTGTAAAGAATTGTCTATGTCTACAGTGTAAGCCCATTTACTCCAGCAAAACCAGTCATCTGACCAAAACTGTGTTTGTGGGATTGTGCTTCATTACAGATTCCCTAAACTCCTCTACAAATCATGTATGTACCCACATCCTTCGCTGCCTCCCCTTGCTAGAATCCGAGATTATAGAAACTACTGAAGCAACAGTACAACAACTACATCACCTCCAGAGGGTTAGCAAGTTTACAGTGTGTGTGGAATACCACTGTTTTTTTTCTTTTATATTTCTTTTGTTCCTTTTAATATATTCCTCTAAAAGCATTCTTACTTAAACTAATAACTATGATTTGAGTCCTCATTATAGTCTAAAACCTTTATATTCACAAAAGCTTTTCTTCTGGCAAGCTTTCATAAAAGTTTAGTGCAGCACTTGTGCTCTACAACAAATATGCAAATAAGAAAAGGGAATTTCACTCTTCACCCCTAGAAAACTTGTTATTATGTTGCTCAGAGATGCTTATGGTGAGAGTGACCACTGTGTGGCAGGTGTTCCATGATGCTGGATAATAAAATCCCTATGGGAAATTGCATATTCTCTTAATGTCGATACCTTCCTGCCAGCTTCAGCTTTTGAATGATAAATGATGCAATTAAAGCTTTTGATATGTGCATAAAATAATTTGCCTGATTCCTGTTAACCCTAAATAAGTCCTGTGACATTATGGAATAAATCTGACTTTTTGTCTCAGTAAGAATTTTATTTTTTTTCAAGCCTGACATTCTTCATAGCTTCTGAGCAACAAAAGGAAGAAACCAACTAAAATTTTTCAAGAAAGCTACCATTTCCAAGGATGCTTCAAGTATTAGCCAAAAGTAGTAAGATAATGAAAATTCCACATGTCATATTCTCTAATTTCTCTCCTAAATTACTGGCTTAATGTTGCTTTTATATTCGAACCAAAACAAATTTTATTTACCCATTTAGTTGGGGACTGAAAGTATCCAACAGTTCTTTTTATGTCATAACTGACTTTAAGGAGATCTCATTTTGCCTGTTGATCTCCTTCTTATTTTGAAGTTATCCAGATTATGTGTAAAATTGGAAACTGTGCCAGTGGGTGACTGAAAAAGAACTGGTAAAAGTGATTTAAAGGGCATAATTTGATTCAACTGGATGGAAAAAAATGGGTTATTTAGCAGATAACCTAAAACTGAATTAACTTTACTCTGTGCAATTTATTTCCAGGGCTTTTCATCCATGGGTCATATCATCTGGAGCTATACTTTTTAATGTTATAGTTTTTTATGTGAATTGCAGATTTCACTGAATTTAGCAAGAGTTTAAGCCAAGGACATATGAGGATTTTCGACCTTATGGGAAAAGAGAAGAAAGCAGCCACACCCACTCCTGAGGAGTAGGAAGGCAAGTGTAAAGGGGGAAAACTAACACAACTGATTCCTTTATTGGCTGAGTGGTCAAATACTGACTGTATTGAAGTTTAAAGGCACTTAACTTGGATCTCTGGTGACAGAGACATGGGGGAGGAATGTTTTCTACATTTGCAGTGTTAGCTTGTGCATCCCTGTGTTTTGGAATACCAACTATGGATCCGTCACTTGGCAGCTTTCATGAATGGAATCATCATAATAGGTGTTACCTCATGTTCAATATCTTGCTCTGTAAAAGCTTGCACTAATGTGAAGAAGATCAGGATAGCATTTTAGTAGCATTTTTCATTAAGAAAACAAACAAATGAAAAAAAACTCATCAGGCCAAACTGATATAGAGTCAGATCAGAAGGAAGGAATTAAAGCTCTCAGCAAACCAGAAATCTTGTCAAAAAAAGATGAGCACTTTCATGCTGATTATGTGGTTAACAGGTCAGTAAATCCAGAATATTTTGTGGACCTAGGTTCCACTGCCACAGTGG
Source organism: Ptilonorhynchus violaceus (assembly GCA_013397565.1). Taxonomy (NCBI): domain Eukaryota; kingdom Metazoa; phylum Chordata; class Aves; order Passeriformes; family Ptilonorhynchidae; genus Ptilonorhynchus; species Ptilonorhynchus violaceus. Next base: position 173,009 of record VZRJ01013267.1, on the reverse strand, counting down.
CACAATTTCTACTAGCAGATTGGGAGGTTGCATTGGGTCACATTAATTCCCCTAAGGAAAACTACTTTAAATAAACCTGTAGCTTTAGAAAAGTTCTGAATATGTTACAGATAAACATTTCTGTTCTCAAATGTGAAGTAGTTTTGTTTTGTGCCTCTCTATATTTGTGTATGCATGTATATACACAAGCATACTTCTACATACGCTTTCTAGAAATTCACTCTTTATAGTGAGATTTTTGCTGTTTCTTGTCTTGTTTTCCAACATCATAAAGTGAAACAAGAACACACTATTCTTTCTTACATCGAATTCAGAACTGACTTGAAAGCACCATGCAGAAACATAGGTAAAGGTGGGTCCCTTTGCTGTACTGTTTCTTCAGATCAACTGTGATTTTCCATTTCTTTTTCCTTTTATAATTAGCTCATAAAATCCAGGCACAAAGTTACCTCTCTTCCTAAACCCTGGAAGCTAGTCCTTTTTTAACCCATAAAAGTTAGAAGGTAGAAATAGAAACATGACTTCAAATAATTTTTACTTATCTAAGTGTTTGGTGAGTATTCCATAAACAGAAAGTCACATAAGTTTGGCAAGAAACAGATTTGACAGTATATTCAAGTAGTATCAAGTTTTATAGCATGGTAGTCTGTAATGATCTACCAGTAGGAGAATATATATTATAATGTCCTCATTCATCACTTGACATATCTTAGAATGAATCACAGAATTGTAGAATGGTTTGATTTGGAAGGAACCTTGGAGATTATCTTGTTCCAACCCCCCTGCCTTTGCAAGGGACATTATCTGCCCTGATCTGGAAAACCTGTGATGAAAGAGGAATAAGCTTACAAAAAGAGTAAAGATTTAAGCATAGTTTAATGCTTGTTCATCCTTTTGAGGATAGACAATATTATAGGTGTAATTGTCAAATTAAATTGTAAGTGCAAATTATTTTGTTATCACTTATGTATGCTTATATTCCCGTTTCTTATAAAGCATGTTATGATGCTGTTCAGTTGAGATGTTGCTTATAGAAGGCTTTCTCATGGTACAGAAGATGAAGGGTGTTTATTAAAAAGGCAATAAATCTTTTCTTAACAACTGATGATTCTGGCCCTGACTTTCTTGTGGTACAGAGGTCACCTCTTTCATTGACTGTGATTGTATTTGATTCTGCTGGAGATCAAAACCACAAAAACATATGAAAAAGCAATATAAGAAACACTAAGAAGTAAATGTGAATGTCTTTTCCTTTCTTTAATTCCCAAAGAATTTGAACAGCAACCTCATCTCATGTAAAAGGACTTCAGTTTACATTTGTAATTCAAGTGCAAACATAAGCACAAGAACCCTTACTCAGTCAAGATCTAAACCACAGTGCCCACTTCGCCATTCCTTCTTAAAATGTCACTCACTCTTAAATTGCTTCAGTTTTTCATAGGTGAAATATGGACAGTACATACCCATTTGCTAAGAGGTCTGCCAGGAGACAGTTACCAATTCTTGTGATACTTTTTGATCTCTTCCATGGGAAGGTGCTACATAAAAGATCGTGACCTGTACTGTTTCTTCTATTCATAACGAAAACCATAATTTGCAAGGTTCTGTCAAGCAAGTCTAAGTGTGAATGTTCCATTTTTAATTCTCAGTTTGTCACAGATATGATTATGTTAGCTTAGAAGTGGGGTTTTTTTCCAAAGAAGAAGAAAAAAAACCCCACTATGCAGAATACCTTTTGTTCAAGGAGACAGGTCTGTAGGTGGAGACATTAGACCAGATTTCAATATAAAGCATTTGTACTCATGTATAAGCTACAGCATTTAGACAGGTGATCATCCTGCCCTGCTCTGTACTGGCGTAGCCTCAGCTTGTGTACTGTGTACAGTTTTGGGCACCACAATCTGTAGTGGGTTCACCTTGGCTGGATGACTCTATTCACTCCACAGATGGATAGGGGAGAGAAAATATAACAAAGTATTCATGAGCTGAGACAAGGACAGAGAGATCACTCACCAAATACCGTCACGGGCAAGACAGATTCAAATTAGAGATATTAATTGAATTTATTACTAGCAAAATCAGAGCAGGATAATGAGAAGTAAAAGAAGACCTTAAAAACACATTCCCCGCACCCCTCCCTCCTTCCCAGCTCTACCTCCTCCTCTTGCGGCACAGGGAGACAGGGAATTGGAGTTACAGTCAGTTTATCACACATTTGTCCCACTGCTCAGGGAGAGAAGTCCTTCTCCTACTCCAGCATGGGGTCCCTCCCATAGGAGACAGTTCTCCGTGAACTTCTCCAACATAACTCCATCCCACAGGAAACAGTTCTCAAGGAACTGCTGCAATGTGTGTCTCTCTTCCACAGGCTACAGTCCTTCGGGCACAGGCTGTTCCAGTGTGAGTCCCCCATGAGGTCACAGGAACTACCAGGAGACCTGCTCTAGCATGAGCTCCTCTCTCCATGGGTCTGCGGGTCCCTGCCAGGAGCCTGTTCCAACACAGGATTTCCACAGGGTCACAGCCTTCTCTTAGGCATCCACCTGCTCTGGTGTTGGTCTCCTCCACAGGCTGCAGGTGGATCTGCAACCACATTGTCCTTCATGGGCTGCAAGGTCGTAGCTGTCACACCATGGTCTTCACCACAGGCTGCAAGGGAATCTCAGCTCCAGCGTCTGGAGCACCTCCTCCCCCTCCTTCTGCACAGACCTTGGTGACTGCAGAGTTGTTCCTCTCACATGTTCGCACTCCGTTAATCTCTGGCCACAACTGCATCTGCACAATAACTTTCTTTTTTTCCTTCTTAAATATGTTATCACAGAGTTGTTACCACCATTTATAATTGGCCCGGCCTTGGACAGTAGCACATCCATCTTGGAGCCAGCTGGTATTGGCTCTGATGGACATGGGGGAAGAAGCTTCTGGCAGCTTCTCACAGAAGCCACCCCAGTAGGCCCCTGCTACCAAAACCTGGCCACATAAACCACATATGTTAAAAAAGACATTAAGCTATCAGAGAGCAGCCAAAGGAGGGCAGCAAAGATGGTGAAGGGCCTTGAGGGGAAGCCGTATGAGGAGCTGCTGAGGTCACTTGGCTCATTCAGCCCTGAGAAGAGGAGACTGAGGGAAACCTCATTGCAGTCTTCAGCATTGTCAGGAGGGGAAGCAGAGGGACAAGTATTGACCTTTTTGCTTTCATGACCAGGGACAGGATCTGAGGGAATAGCTTGAAGCTAAGTCAGGAGGGGTTTAGGTTGGGTATCAGGAAAAGGTTTTTCATTGAGAGGGTGGTTGAGCACTGGAACAGGCTTCCCAGGAAAGTGGCCACAGCACCAAGCCTGACAGAGTTCAAGAAGCATTTGAACAATACTTCCAGGCACATGGTGTGACTCTTGGGGTGTTCCGTGCAGGGCCAGGACTTGGGCTTGATGATCCTGGTGGATCCCTTCCAGCTCAGGATATTCTAGGATTCTATGATTTTTATGATCAGAGCTAAGGATTGATCTTTTGGAAGAAAATATTCATGGCAAAGACAAGAGGAGCAAGACCTCTAGACTAACAAAACTAATTTGTTGTTACCACAATATTAGAGGATTTGATAACTATGATCACTGAGTAGATGAACTGCATGCAATTTATCTTGTCCTAATGGCAGAGTCACAGACTGTATATTGTATGTTAGTGGATAACAGTAGCCTACAAAATATTTTTCTTCAACTATTACCCATCTTATGCATCTCTTTAGGATTTAATGATTTGAGGTCTGATTTGCTGGTCATTGCTACCTTTTGTTTTGTTAACTTTTTAGTAATGGCAGCTGTTTTCTCTGTTTTCTCCCCTTTAAGTAAATGCTGTTGGATTCTAAGTGAGGACTTCTGGAAAGTTAGAAAAGACAGGCAATGTGTCAAAGATAGGACATGTTTTGATTAGAAGGATATAGTGCTTTAAGGTGTGTGTTTGGGTGGGAATACCCTTAGAAACAGTGTGCTTGAAAATCAGACAACCTGGAAGTTGAATTGGTTTGTACTAAGTCATTCATAAATCAGGTTCTTCAAAGAGCTTTAGATAACATAGCTCTTTTAAATGTTAATCCACTACCATAAACTTTTTCCTGTATAAATTAGATATTCTTGAAATAAATTTTAATCCCATTTTAAAATATAAGTAGTAGAGAGATATAATAAACTATTAAGAACAGCAACAGCAAATTTTATCTATCCATGAGAATACAATAGATGTATTCCACGAAGATCCAATTAATCCAATATTTTATCTCCAACAGTGACCAGAAGTCAATTTACAAGATATAATATAAAGATGTCATACAATAATGATTCCATGAAACATCTTAGGTATATCAAGTTGCTGAGCTTTGGAACTTCCTCTAGTTAAAAAGCAATACAAACAAAGTGCTTTAGAAAGGCAACTCTCAGATTAGTAATACATTTTAAATTCTATGAGATGATTTTTATTTCATGTTACTGACTAATTGAAAGAGTAGCTTCGTGTGTGTGCATTCAATATAAACAAATATCAGGTGAAAAAACAGTTAATAGACATATTAGAATGAGTGACCCAGTAATGTGCTCTTGCAGCCCAGAAAGCCAACAACGTCCTGGACTGCATCTAAAGAAGTGAGCAGGTGAGCAGGTTAAACGAGGTGATTCTACCCCTCTGCTAGGGAGAAAGTCTTTACTGTGAGGGTGGTGAGACACTCAACCAGGTTGCCCAGAGAAGATGTGGATGTCCCATCCCCGGATGTGTTCAAGGCCAGATTAGATGGAACTTTGAGCAACCTGGTCTAGTGGAAGGTGTCTCTGCCCATGGCAGGGTGATTGGAACTAGCTCTCTAAGGTCCCTTCCAACACAAACACAAATTCTGTGATTCTGTAATTCTATGAGCAAGGACTGAAAAAAAGTCTCTTGTATAAAAGTAAATTTTGTTCTAGGAAACATGGGAAAAAAGACAAGGTTCATGAGTGGATATTTAATTAGGCATCAGCTTCCCTAAGGTAATTCTTATGGGAATCCCTTGCAATAATTTAGTATTTAGTACATTTCATGATTCCTCTGTTAATAATTCTTGCAGGACAGAAAGCTCCATATAACTTCATGGACAATACTTGGTTTCTATAAGGGACTCTGCTAATTTCCCTTTTTCTGACATCCATGTTTTGGTTTAATTTTTCTAGATCAGATAATAAAGGATTACAGATTCCTTCCCAAGCTGCTTTTTGTGGTTAAATCAAGTTCCCACTGCACTGTTTCAGAAAACTTGATAACTAGATGCCCCACAGAATAGCAACACTTACTAGATAGCTGGCTTAGAGAGACAGTCCAAAATTCATATCCTGCTTATGTCTGAAAATGCTGACACATACTTACCCAAATAGTTACATCGACTCAAAACACATATGTTATCATTTGGAAAATTTAACGCTCATCTCTGATTAATATTACTGTGAAGTCAGTTTTCAAATTTTGCATACAGTCTTTATGTTTTCTCATGATTCATGTATTTCCTGGACATATATTTACTTATAACATAACATACACAGGTTTTCCATTTCCTAGTCAGTATTATCTACCAAAGAATTTTGTAGTTTACAGCCAAGTGGGAAAAGTCACTTTATTTGCTCTAAACCTCTGTTTCACTTTATAAGAGGCTTGAAAGATCAAATGTTTAAAGATCACAAACTCTCCCTAGTGTTTGGTTGCTTCCCAGCTACCAAACAATTTTGAAATACATTTTTGTACCATGCAGCACCCATCCAATGATATTCTAAGCAGAATATTTATCCTTGTTAACCACTTCTTTTCCTCTGTATTTTGTCTATCTGCTTGTATGCGGAACTGCTGCAACAATGGAGGTACAGAAACGTTCTGAAGGGTAATTGGATGTCTTCCTGAAGACCAATTAATTGTTGTACGTGGATCAATTGAAAACAGCACTCTGAAGCTTTCTTTTCTACATTTAACAGATTTTGTGCAATTCTAGGACACGGAAACAACTGCGGTTTTCTTTCGAGGGCAAAAATGTACATCTTAATTCAGCACTCAAAATGTCAACCTTTTTTTGTGATAATTTTTGGAAATACTTTAATAAGACAGACTTCTTTGGGATTAGAAGATATTTAGAATTAGACTATCAATCTACCAGAGTCCATTGAAGTCTTGTGTAATGAGTACAATTCTTTAACTCCTAGTGATCACTGAGTAGATCAAAGCTTAAAAAAACCTTCAGAAGGTGGAACTTATTAAAAACAAAGTCCCTGATTAAATGTGTTGCTTATGAAATGTTCTCATTTGCCAGCCCTAGAAACTGGAGTCATGTCTATTCCAAATAAAAGGTTCTTTGTAAGTAACAGCAAGGTAGGTGTCCTGTATTTCTACAGTAGTGTGAGAGAAAGGATGGATCAATGCCTGGGAGCAACCAGGAATATAAAATGTGTCTAAACCTGGAAACATGTAGGAAAAATGCTTATCATATAGAAACCATCTGCAGACTAAGATCTGAAAGGAATTCAGATTACTGAGGAGTTCAATTTAGTTGTCTGGCTTTGTTCAGGTAGTTCTACTAAGAGTACAGAGGTCAGGTTTATACACAGTGCTTCTGCTTTAAATGGTCCACGTGATTCTCATCCCTATTCTGAGTCCAAGTGGAGTAAAAGAGAAAACTTTAATTCATGATCTAAAAAGAATCCTCTGTTTCTACTAGTATGCTTATGCTAATGGCGGAATAGTTTTCACTGGAGCAGTAAGACAGACCACTCAATTTCAAATTCATCAGAATATTATGTAGGCTATGAAAATAGGATCTGAAAGGTTAAGCATTTTTTGTTTTGTAGCAAATGCATCATTTTTCATTGAAAAAACTCCACAGAGAAGTAGCAGCAATGCTGGGTCTTCTAACAACAGCCTTCAGCATCTGCTTTTATTTCTTGCTCTTTCTTTTATCAGCATATTTATGGCAGCGCCCTTTTTAGGCTGAGAGCTTTCAAAAAAACCAGTGAGAGGTGGTTACATTTTCAGAAGATTCACAAACTAAAGTGTTCTTTATAGTAAAATGATTAAGAGAAATAAGGAAAGAATTTTGATAGCTCTTCTCTCCATAGGGAGTATGGCACAAAAAACCCCTCTGTGTGGATAAAGTGAAAGTAGTAGTAATGCATATGGTAGTGTCTGCAGCAAAGTAAGCACATCATATGGTTTTGCATGCCATCCAAGCAGAAAACTGGAAGGAAAAAACCCGCAAACCATTGGAACATATTGTATCTTTATCTTCAGTGCATTTCACCTCATCCTTTACAATTAAATTCCTTCCCTTTCCTGTCACTTTATTGGTTTATAATCAAAATGGAATAGCTTAATCTCCTGGCAGGATGGAAGTCCTTTACTAGTAAGTCTTGTGTGCTATGGTTTACTTTTACCACAGAAACAGATGAATATAAATAATTATAGTTCCTACCATTAACATAGTAGATCGAGGTAATACAGCCTGCTGCAATACTGGGAAAAACCTAGCAGATTTAATTTTTCTATCCCTTTGTAAGTGCTGCATTAAATTACTTGGGTGACATTCTTCCTGCACTGAGAAGATTTTGTACCATATCAGTGAATTTACACAAGAAAACCATTTGGCCCAAAACTGGAGAACACTTTTCTGACTACTTAAGCACAGGCACTTTGCAGAAGGAAAATAGAAGTCATTATTTAAAAAAAAGTCTTCCTATTATTGTATGACAGAGTGTGATTAAGGAACCGTATGAGTAATATGCATATTGTAACCACCTAATGTGTTCATATCTTACTGAGAAACGTCAAAAGATGCAGCAAGAAAATTATTCCAAGTCCATTTCCTTCCAGTTCCCTGTATCCTACCGAGGCTTAGTAGCTGACAAAGTGCTACTTGCCAAAAGCTAATGTTAGCTGGTATTCTTTTGGCCCAAAAGAATGATCATCATTTAGGTAAGGTTATAATGACTCTTCCTGCCATTATTGTTCACAGTTGGCAGAAGACCTACAGCAACTGGATTGAGACTTCTTTCTAACAAACAATACTCATGTACTTGTGTCGTGTCAGTTCCACATTCCCTACTTTACAGATTTTTCTTCACTTGCATGCCTTGCTTTCAAGTTAAACATTTTTACAGTTGACATTGGTTTTAGCAATTTATAGCTGTCCTGGGAATATATCCCAACTCTCAGAATTAAAGTGTTGTTGGGAGAGATATGAAGAAAACTCTTCTATAAATCTTTCTGTAAAAAGATTTAAAAGAAAATAAAAACTTAAAAAAAATACTCTGCTTAAAGACTGTGTGGGCATGATAGAACAAAGATGGTGGGCAAGGAATACTGGCATGATTGGTATACTTTCACTTAATTTATACCTGATTAGGATTTAGATCAGTATCTCTAATAAGAAAACTATGCAGTGCGCACTGTTACTTTGCAGCGAGTACCTCACTTAATTTTAGTTCAAAATGGAAATTATTTAGCTGGCATGTAGGCTGTAATATCAAATTCAAATTAATAGATCATGTCTTAGGTTACCAATCTTATGTTCTGACAATTATTCAAGAACCTTTAAACACCATTACTGACCACCTGCTATTTTTAAAGTCCAGAGGGAATTTTACTTTAACATCCAAAGAGCTTTTTTAAACATATTTCATACATTTTCCACTAGCTCTTTGTTCAGATGTTGAAGTGCCAAATACAAGATTGTTGTCACTTTGACAAGTGCATTACGTTCTCAGATACACATGAATTCCTACAGCAGAGGTGAGCGAGCAAGCAGTTATTCTGTGACAACAGTACTGATAAGAGGAGGTGAACAGAATGTGTCTGTATTTTTGCCTGTGTACCATATATATGCTAGTGATTTGTAGCAAGGTATGCAAAGAGCCTGCTAGGCTGCTCTTACTACCCTAAGTACCTATTTTATCTTTATTTTCTTTTTACCTATTGATTGTTTTTTCTTGTTTCTGCAAATAGAAACAGGACTACTATCCTCATTCACACATCAAGATAGCCAATATTTTTGCTGGTTTTGTATAAGTGCCTTCTGTTATTGTACTATCACTTAATTTTCTAACAAGAAATTAGGATTTATCTTTCTGTGTGTAAATAAGTATTTCTTTTCATACAATGCAGCTGAACAAAAAAAATATAAAACATTTAAGTAACCTTAATGTCATTGGAATTAACCGCCCCTTTGGAAAATGCCCTTGGGTTATTTTCCTTTGGAGCAGTTACAGAAACACCAAGGTTAAGAGCTTATCCCTCAGTCCTAACATTGTATTTTCACTTCACTGTTACCCCATTGAGCAACTGGATAAAGGTGAAGCTTGAGGAGTGACAAGAAAGGTGACTCTTACTGGAGAAATTGATGTTATGGTAGAGCTCTCTTTAGTCAGATTAATGGCTTGAATCAATGGATCTGAGATGTCCTTCTGTACCCAGAAATGCCTGCAGTTTCTGGAGTCCTTTTATCTGCACCTTTTGCTGCAAAATTAAAACGTGTTTTGGGATAACTGAACTTTTGGGATTTGCAAACCAGATAAAGGATAAAGATGCCAAACCAGCTGTATCTTTAGTAAAATAGTTGAAAAAAATCAATTCCCAATGGGTAACATTTTTAAATAAATAAAACTAGATGTTACCATTGCAGTTGTGACTTTAAAGATTTATTGTGCAAGCACGGTTCAGCAATGTGTTTTCACCATGTCCTCTCCATTTTGACAACATTTGGTAAGATACAAAAGGATCAAATTACTTGCTGTAAAATACACACTGGTAATAATTCAGTGGTATGAAAATATTGTGAAATAGATTGTCAAATATTTTTCCAAAATATTCAGTGATATGGCAATAGAAGATTATTCACTGACTATAACAAAGAGGAAATAAATTTTAATGCCCTAACATAAGATTTCCTCATAATTTAACTATAGAAAGCAGAAGTTGCCTTTAATAATTTCCCACAGCTTTAAGAGTTAAAAAAAATAAGAAAGAAAGTGAAATATTCTTAAGAGAGAAAGATGTTCACTGGCAGAAAAATAAAATTATCATTTGAAAGAGGAATGGTATGTGTTAAGATAAATGGTCTGATGCTTGAAAATATTGATGCATTAATTGGAACATCTAATTAAAAAATACAGTTTAAAAGGTCTAAATCTTGTGAGAGAATTTGTTTCATGTCAATTGTTCTTCATGAAAAATAAACCTACAAATTTAAATTTGAGAAACACAAATTATATAGTTACAGCCAGTCCTTTAATTTACACTTCCAGATTAATAACAGAATTTGTATGTTGCTGTGTGCCTCATTCTCTTTGTTAATTGTCAAGTTTAACACAAAATGTAAGTAATTTAATTTCTGTTACTTACATTAAAAAGGAGACTTAATGCAAAGATATTTTCATTTTATTTCAAGCAAAGTACTGATTTCTTGAAAGATATTAAAACTAAAAGGGGTATGAAATGAAAACGATATGATCAAACAGAGTAGATTTCAAAAAGGCACTTCAAATATGTATGTCCTGGTGGAATATATAGCCTTAATACATGATACAGGAAGACATGCAAGACTTTTAAGAATGGGATTCACCAAAGCAATTCCCTCATTAGCAAAAGCTGCTTAAAGTTATAAGCAGGAAAATCGTCCCTCTATCTTCTGGCAACATTTCTCCTTATGCAGCCCAAGATACCATTCACCTTTTTTACTTGCAGGGCCACAATGCTGGCTCATGTCAAATTTTTTGTCTGCCAGGGTCCCCCAGCCCTGTTTTTCCAAGCTACTTTCCAGCTCCTTGGTCCGCAGTGTGTACCATATATGATGCTATTCATACACAGGTGAAGGAGTTTGCACTTCCCTTTGTTGAACTGCAAAATTTTTCTGTCAGCTCATTTCTCCAGCCTGTCAAGGCAGTATGACCCGCTGGTGTATCAGCCACTCATCCCAGTATTGTGTCATCACCAAATTTGCTGATAGTGTGCTCTGCCCCATCATCCAGATCATTAATGAAGATGTGGAATGGGACTCAACCCAGTGCTGATCTCTGGGGTACATTGCTAGATACTTATTGTTGTGGTGGCCCAGCCCATCCATGGGCTGTGGCAATCAAATGCCCATCAGACCTTAGCCCTCCAATGGCTGGATGAGGGTGGATCCAAGGGCAGATCCAAGGGCGGTACAGAGGTCTGAAGCTGCCTCCCCCTTCTAGAAAGCTCGATTTAGTTTGACGCCCCATTGGCTCCATGTTCTGACTCCCGCCTCCTTGTTACCCCTATTGGTTGTTTGTTGGATGACTCCACCCCTCTGCTTGTACCATATTGGTTGTTCCCTTTCTCTCCTCCCCTTTTCCGCCTGTATAAGAACCCTGGACCCTTCCATTCCCGGTGTCTTTTGTCCCTAGACCCTTCAGTGAATAAACCGTCCGGAACCCATACAGAAGACCCCTCTCCTAATTCTTTGCCTCTGGGTGACGCTCACCAAAACGTCTAGTGGGTCGAGATGCATCTCCTCCTACAAGGAGCCAGCACAGACATCCATCTAAAGCAGCCCTGCTGTGGCGTCAGCGTGATAGAGACATCAGCAGGAAGGACGCTGTGTATCCTCTGCCCGAGGACACCACCAACCAGTGTCACTTATCTCCCAGCAGACTTTGTGCCTCTGATAAGTAGCACTGATGGTTATGATCCATCAGCATCTGGGTTATAGGCCCAGAGACTTTCTCATAAAATGCAGGTGTTGAATAACATCTACTCCTCTGTAGTGTAGAGGTAAAATTTTGATTTAGTTTTCTATTTTCCTGCAATTTTTAAACCTGTTTAAATTTTCATAAGAATACATACTTAGGCCATAGACATCTATGGTCCAGCAACCTTAAGGCCTGTGATTAATCAATTTTTCAAGCACTGATTAAATGCTGATTAAATTGGGAGAAAAAAGTGGAAGTATATACACTAAGGCAGAAAACTGAGGAAAAGCATCATGAGGGCTCCAATGCCAACTTGCCAAAATTCTAAAATAAAAACAGCTGGCAGTAAAAAGGTAACTGGCAGTGAAAAAAGACGAAAAAGTGGCTTTTTAGCTTGGTAGAAAAAGATCACAAAATGGCGTGTTCTATAAAGACAGCTATTATTCTGAACTGAGTTTCTGGAAGAGAGGAATAGTACATAAATGTATATAAGATGAGGAATCAAATGAAAAATACATGTTGATAAGCTACACCAAAAATTACCAATTTTGACAGATCTGAGTTATTGTGAGAATGACTGACTGGAATAAGAATTATTGAACACATAAACAGGCTTCTGTGTGTGTGTCAGTCTCAGATTTTCTGCTATTTTTATTTTATTCCACTGTGTGTGCGAAATGTCTTGAATGACCAAAATGATCTAAAGCAATTTAAAGACCTATTTAGGAAGCAGTTTACAAGCTGGAGTGAAATCTGTGTTGAGCAAATTTGAAAGGCTTTGGAGGTTTGATTTAGATAAGCATGCAAAATGTGAATATTTATTTGAACCTATTTAACTTCTTGTATCTTGTTTCTGTTCTGGATCCAAATGACTCTTTCAAAGCTATATTGGATGAATAGTTGTAATAAAAAAGAATATATTAACAGCTTTTAAAGTATTTGAACTTGAACTAGAAGGAAATGGTTTCCTTTTGCCAGTAAAATATTACTGTATATCTGTAAAATACTGATGTGTCAATCACAGAATCACAGAATCACAGAATCACAGAATCACAGAATCACAGAATCACAGAATCAACTTAGCTGGAAAGGACTCACAAGGATCATCAAGTCCAACTCCTGCATAGCACTATCCCCAAGAGCCACACCATGTGCCTGAGAGCATTGTTCAAATGCTTCTTGAACTCTGTCAGGCTTGGTGCTGTGACCATGTCCCTGGGGAGCCAGTTCCCAACCACTCTCTGGGTGAAAAAGCTTTTTCTAATATCCAACCTTGACCTCCCCTGACACAACTTCAGACCATTCCTTCGGGTCCTGCCACTGGTCACCACACAGAAGAGATCAGTGTCTGCCCATCCTCTTTCCCTCATGTGGAAGTTGCAGCCTGCAATGAGGTCTCCCTTCAGTCTCCTCTTCTCCACACTGATCAGACCATGTGATCTCAGCCTCTCATCATAAGGTTTCCCCTCAAGACTCTTCACCATCTTCGGTGCCCTCCTTTGGATACTCTCTAATAGCTTTATGTCCTTCTTATGTTGTGGCTCTCAAAACTCCACACAGTATTCAAGATGAGGCTGCACCAGTGCAGAGCAGAAAAGGACAATCCCCTCCCTTGCCCTCCTGGCTGCCAGGGCACTGCTGACTCATATTCAGCTTTGCATCTACCAGGACACCAGGACCCTTTCCGTGGCACTGCTCTCCATCATCTTATTCCCCAGTCTGTACATACATCCAGGGTTGTCCCATCCCTGGTGCAGAATCCAGCACTTTTCCTTGTTGAACTTTGTATGGTTGGTGATAGCCCAGCCCTCTAATTTGTTGAGGTCTCTCTGCAGGGTTTCCCTGCCTTTGAGGGAGTCAACAGCTCCTCCTATTTTTGTGTCATCTGTGAACTTACCCAATATCCCTTCCAGTCCTGCATCCAAGTCCTTTATGAACATGTTGAAGAGCACAGGGCCTAAGATGGAGCCCTGAGGAACCCAGCGAATGACAGATTACCTGTCTGATGTCACCCCATTCAGTATAACCCTTTGTGCCCAACCCATGAGCCAGTTGCTCACCCATCACGTGATGTGTTTATCCAGCTGTGTACTGGACATTTTGTTCAGAAGGCTCTTGTGAGAGATAGGATTGAAAGTTTTACAGAAATTCAAAAAGATTATATCAACTGGCTTCCCTTGACCAACTAGGTGGGTTACCTTATCATAAAAGGAAATCAGATTTGATAAACAGGACTTTTTCTCTCATTAAACTGTGTGCGCTGTGACCCATGACTGTGTTGTTCTTTGGGTATTTTTCGATACTTCCCGGAATAATCTTCTCCATAACTTTACCAGGCACTGAAGTGAGACTAACAGGCCTGTCATTTCCAGGGTCCTCCTCCTTGCCCTTCTTGAAAATCGGGACAACTTTCACCAGCTTCCAGTCAGCTGAGACCTCTCCAGATTCCCAAAACTGCTGAAAAATTATCAAGAGAGTTTTTGTGGTGACATCAGCTCAGTCCTTGAGGATTCTTGCATGAACTCCATCAGGCCCCATATATTTGTAGGGATCCAGCTGGAGCAGCAGATCCCACACAATTTCAGGGTCAGTTGGGAGTTGGTCATTCTCACAATCGTGGTCCTTCAACTCAGGCTACTGAGACCCCTTTGGTCTGTCATCCATGTTGAAAACAAGAATAAACAATGCATGAAACACTTCTGCCTTGTCCATGTCCCTGTTTGTGACGTGACCACTCTCAGCCTGTAATGGGCTGGTGTTATTTTTACATTGCCTATTGCCATTAATATACTTGAAAGAACTCTTTTTATTGTCCCCCACATTCTGACCAGCTTCAACTCCAATTGACCTTTGGCCACATGAATTTTCTCCCTACAGGGTCATGCAGTATCTCTGTATTCTTCCCATTTCACCTGCTTCCACTGGGGATAAACCTTCCTTTTTTGCCTTATTTCCAAGAGAGGATCTCTGTTCAGCCAAGCTGGCCCTCTGCCTCATCTGCTTGACAACATTTGAGAATTGCCTGCTCCTGTGCTCTTAGGAGGTGATGTTTAAAAAGTGGCCAGCATGGATGGACCCCTGCACCTGCAAAAACATTTTCCCCGGGGACTTTACTTACCAGTTCTCTGAGCAGCCTGTAGTCTGCTCTCCTCATGTGCAGAGCTGAGGTTTTGCTGGCCCTTTTCCTCCTGTCAACACAGATTTTAAATTCAACCACTAAGATCACTGTGGCCAAGATGGCCACCAATCACAAGATCCTGTCTGTTGACAAGCTGCAGATCAAGGAGGGCATCCTTCCAAGTCGGCTTGCTTAGGACCTATTCCATAAAGTTGTCATCCATGTTTTTCTGGAATCTTCTGGCCTGGGTTGTACCAGCTGTATGCTCCCAGTTAATTTCTGGCAAGTTGAAGTCCCTCATAGGTACAAGGGCAATTGACTCGGAAGCTTCCCTTAGTTCCTCAAGGAATAATTCATCGGTGTCATTGTCCTGGCTAAGAGGCCTTTAGGAGACTCCTATGATGTCATCCACATTTGTTAGCCCTTGATTCTTAACCAGAGGCTCTCAATTGTGCCATTGCCAACTGTGACATTGTGCTGGTTTGACAGTAAACCAGCAGGGGAAATTAACCCCACACAAATACCTTGAGAGATTTTAGGTCAAAATTACAATTTTAATAAAAAGGTTAAAATAAATGCAGGAATACAGAAACACCAGCCTAAACAAACTGACAGAGTCACAGTACAACCTGATATCCCACTGACCAGCTGTGTAGTCCAGTTAGGCACTGGTCCTGTAGAAAGGCCTGGTCCGCTGAGTATCCAGTGATGGTGGTCTGGAGTCCTCTGGGTTTCCAGTCGTCGGGTAGTCCAGTCCTGGT
>VZRJ01013267.1:0-157133 GCA_013397565.1 Ptilonorhynchus violaceus | reverse complement strand
GGAGTAGAGTGGAGTCCAGTCGAGTGGAGCAGTCCTGGTAGACCAGTCGAGTCCAGTGGAGTGGAGTGGAGTGGAGTGGAGTGGAGTGATTTCTCCCATCCCAGACCCTTGCTTTTATGTTGTGTTACTTGGCTGGTACCTCCCCCAGGGGCAGGGACTTCCACAATGGAGAAGGATTTTCCCGATGTTCTATTGGTTGCTTCGACAATGAGCTCAGATGAAGCTCTTGAAAGAGCACACAGTTTCTGACATTCTATTCTTATCAAGTCCAGTAATGAGCCATTAATCAAGATAATTCACTCAGGGTGGTTCTGAAGTTCTATTGGTCCATGCTTATCAAGTCCGGTAATGGGCCATTGATCAAGATAATCTACTCAGGACGGGTGGTGTAATGGGATGGTGTAGCTGAGATGATCTAATCAGGATGGGTGGTGCTTGCTGTCGCCAGAGTGGTTATCTCAGTTGAGATAAGGAGTACCTCTGGGACCAGATGTGTAATTGTGAATTATCCAGCTTACATGGGTGGTAATAGAATATATGGTTAATCCAGGACAGTAATGAAGATAAGAAAAAAAAAATTAAAATAGAATGAAGAGGGAGACAAAGACCATAACATAAAGTACTGAAAAGGGGAGGATAGTTACCCAGGAAATAAATAGTGTGGGCTCGAAGTCTCCGCCTTATTTTTTGTGGGCTATGAATTTTGTTAATTGACCATGGAATGAATCCATAATAAAATGTTATCCCTCAAAACTAACTTTTGAACAAAAATACACATGAAAAGTAATACTGGAAAAGATTTAAAAGAAATTCTTGCGGGTATGCAGTGATAGGAATGTGTCCTAAGGATTCAAAAAAGACCAGTGTATAGAAGTAACTGAAGATAAGAGTTATGTGAGCACTAGGCTATTTCTGTGTGGTGTGTTGAACATCAGTTGTGGGAAAAAGCTTAGAAACTATTTTAAGAGATCAAGAGAGAAAATACTTTGAAGGACTCAGGTTGATTAGGAGCAGAAAATATGGGTTTAAGAAAAAAAGAAATGTATGTATTTGTGACTTTTTTTTCTCTTCTAAAGAAAACCACTACAGCTTCTGAGTTGAATAGAGAAAATTGAAACTAGTTAGAAATATTTTGGCAAGATTTATATTGAAGGTGTAAAAGTTTTATATTAATAAATAACTGAAACAATAAAATAATTCATTGGCTAAAGGATAATTAAGAAAGAAGTTTCTTACTGAAATTTTCAGGAGTCACCTGAAAGCAGCGGTTCTTGTCTGGATAGTGTAATTGCATGTGTCTTGGGCCAGTGGGAGAACTTCCCCAAAATCTTGTGTCCATACAGTCACTCAAGTATATTACAAGACTCTGAGACTAGCTCAACCTCAGCAGGACCAAAGAGAGGCACAAGGAGTAGACGTGGTCTGTTGAGGTTACAGAATGAGACCTCTTATCTCATTTCATCATTTCTTGAATGAGTAGACAGAGATTTACCTGAATGTGTTACCAGAAAACTGTATTGACTCTTTTAAAGTTTCATATTTTTGAGCATTTTCAGTAGTTTTTAGCACATGTTTAATATTCAGCAGTCACCCTCCAAGCTCAGTGATTGAAGAGATGTCACGTTGTATTATTTCTGTTTCCTGAGTAGATGAGCAAGTGAGCAATGTTTTTGTGGTGCTGCCCAGTCCTGCTGCTACAACTGTTGGACCAAATGAACATAAATTAACTTTGTGCCAAACAGACTTTTGCTTTCTCACTTCCTTGCAAAAACTAAAGGACAGAGTTATCATATGAAATCTTGCAGTGTTCAGACACAGTAGACCATGTAGCTCCACAAATTATTAAAGTTGAACTTCAGTTGTCAAATTAACGAAATTTGAGAACAGGGTTTGTGCTCTAGTTTCCTCATTTTTCTAATTATGTCTGAATCTTACAGAGTCATGTCAAATCCATCACCATTCTTTGGTAAATTATCATAGGAAACAAGGGGAAAAAAAGGAACCGAGCAGCAGAGCACCAAAGGTAACACACAACTGTAAATCTGTAGACAGAGGTTGTAGATAATTTTTTGCTATGTACTGAAATAACAGTCCACAGTTGTGGAGAAATAAAACATACAGGCTACAGCCTTCCAATAGTGTCTTAATCTGATTTTGGAATAACAAAATTGTTAGTGAATGCAGCTGTATTCCTTGTTCATTTGTCATCTTAGTAAGTTAAGTGCAATGCATATCTGACCCATGTATCATCTGGTTTTGTTTATACAATGGAACTTAAAAAGAGTTATTGCCTCTTGACATACTGTTCACATCAGCTGACACATTTACAATTATATCTTTTAACTTAAAATGTCCATCTTGCAACAAAACATGGTTGGAAGAATACCCATGTTAGGATGGAATTATTTCTTTCCCAAACAAAGAAAAAAACCAATCACTGATGATAAAAAATGGTGAAAGTATTGAGATAGGAAACCCACAGCCTCGTTTCTCTTCTTCATTATGTACAGCAGAGACATAAGTCAGCATATGTTTTACCTAGAGAAAGTTCTGACTGTAGGGCTATTGGCTATCCAAATCTCTAACTCTTACTTCTAACACTACGTAGTTTACAAATACTACTGGGTTGTGTTATTTTCATCTTTTTCCCCATTAATGAATAACATTTTCAGCTTTCAGAAGCAAGGAATTTTTTCATGAAACAAAATTGTTTCCTTGCCAGCTCTAAACATATTAACAGCGTATCATTACATAAATTATTAGTTTAAGAAAAAAGAGCTCCGGTAGGGACAAGTGGTTCAGGTTTAATACATTTTTAAAACAATTTCTGAGTGTATTAGTGTATCAGTACTAGTTTGCAAAAAACTGACAGCAAAGCTTGCCTTTCTCCCACATTTCACAAGAGTGGTCTCAGGAGAGAAAGAGTCTGCTGCCGACATGCTTTAATCTATGCAAAAGTAAAGATGTCTTTTGTGTCTATCTAACATAGAAACATTACTGGGTTGGCTTTTTTCTTCTGAAGGATATACATTTGTTGCGGCACGCGGCTAGATGGTATATGCCACAACCTTCCTGAAAGCGTCCTGTCCAGTGGTGCCTCGATGTGGTGTGTGGTGACTGGTGGAATAGGGATGCTGCCTTCATCCTCGAGCGTCCAGGAGCCACTGGGCCCTCTCAGGAATTGCCAGGAGATTACAGCTAACACCCCTATCCCACCCGTGCAGGTGGACGCACAGGCACACAGTCACTCAGTGTCTTAAGCCAGGGGCAAAGAGCTGGAGGGACTCTCCTTATGGTGTTCCACGAAGCAGCTTTCTTCAGTGAAGGGTCCAGGGAAGGAGAGCCAAAAGTACAGGAGGGACTAGGGTTATATACTAAACCAAAAAAGGGTGGAGAGACACTAGGGACCAATCACATAACGGCCAGAGGGAGGAGAGAAGGTGGGGTTACATAACATCAACCAATAAGGATAGGCGAGGGGAGGAGCAGGGGAACAAGGCCAATGGGGCGTCGAGTGAGGGAGAACTCTCTAGAACTTAACCATATAAGGGGTAAAGAATGACAGATCCGTGGGCCAACCAAATAAGGGAATGTAAGACAGTAGTACAACAGCAGCAGGGCCTGGATGGGAGAGACCTTCCTCATTGGTGTAAGTGTTTTGGTCTAATTGCTAATTTGTTATAAGAGTTTTGATCTAATTGTTAGTTCAATTAACTGTTGTTACTGTTATACGGGTTTTGGTCTAATCATTAGTTAACTGTTGTTATTTACTATATATGTGTTTAAATGTTATTATTACTTCCTTCAGTTCAATTGTAACCCTTAATTGTATCTTAAGGTTCGAGTCAGTTAAATGGTTAAGTAGTTCAATTATCTGTTGTTACTTAATATATGTATACGTATGTTCAAATGTTATTATTACTTGAGTCAGTTAAATGGTTAGGTTGTGTTGGTATGGGGAGAAGGAGGAATAGTATATATATGAATGCGTCGCGCAGGCATGGGCTCCACTCACAAAACGGGGTGTCTGGAAAATCCTAAGACTGACATCACCACACTGACGACTACATGACATCACCTCATACGTCACCAAGAGAGATCAAGATTGGACAGCAGAATGAGCA
The DNA here is from genome assembly GCA_013397565.1 of Ptilonorhynchus violaceus. Lineage (NCBI taxonomy): Eukaryota > Metazoa > Chordata > Aves > Passeriformes > Ptilonorhynchidae > Ptilonorhynchus > Ptilonorhynchus violaceus. The sequence goes on along the minus strand of VZRJ01013267.1, from coordinate 153,009 downwards.
ATGGAATCAGCCCCTAGAAGAATAATTGGTCCAGAATCCACCTGCAAACTGACCAATAACAACGGACCAACGGACATTCAAATGAGGCATTGAAAGTGCTCTGACCAATCCGGAAACAAGCCAGAGGCTATATAAACTGTTCTAGTGCTCAGTATTGTGTTCTCCTCAGGTGGCTGGCTCACTGAGGGAGCACCCGGCCTTGCGCCGCGCTGATACAGCATCTCTGCCTTGCTGTGCCTGGCAGTGGAGCTACTCCTCTCTGCCCGTCCTCGATTGCTTTTAATAAACCAATTACTAGAATTGGCAATTTTGTCGGAGTGTTTCTGACACTCATCACCAAACCCTAAGGTGAGACTTTAGACCTCGGACCCTCTTCATAACACAGCATCTGGGCTCTCTGGCCCCGCTGGCTCCTCAGTCACTTCTGTGGCTGGCCCTATCTTCACAGCCTCTCCTGCTGTGGGCTCAGCCACCACTGCATCCATTAAGAGTTCGGAATAATAGATCCATGCTCAAAATATCCCAGAACTGCAATGCATTTTTCAAATATCTGGCTATGGATTCAAATTGTGTAATACTAGCGTAATAATGTGCTCTCTTCAAGATTTCAGGGTCACCTTTTGTTTTCCAGGTCATTTGCAGAACGCATAGGCATGAGTGGTTAATGCAAATCAGGATATGCTTTGATAATGAAAGGAAAATTCAACAAAATCAAGAGTTTTAGATAAAGCCATACTATTTTGGCAAGTTGTTTTGATTATATATTTTTGTTAAGCATGGGGTTTTTTTGTAATTAGAGGCAGACATAATTTATTATGTCTCTAATAAAAGAATTGGCTATAAATCCTGCTTTTGTAATTTTTTCCCTCTTAACTAATAATGATATTTTGTCAATTTTAATAAAATATATACCTCCTTGTTTTAAATTCGTGTTTCTTTCTAGATTGAACAGAATCAAGCAGCAAAGTTGTCAGTAACAGAAAAAAACAGATAGCTGGGTGTCACTCCTGTGTTACTGGTATGAGAAACATTTGCATCTGCAGACCTCTTCTAATCAACTTACATGTCAAATAAAGGAAAGGATTGATAGCTACACAGATACTCTACAGATGGATCTTTGAAATTCAACTATAATGTGTTTTATTTTTGTTTTCCTTTTTGCTTCTGGTTTCTGTTGACTTTTTTTTTTTTAATCATGAGAATCAATAGCAAGGTTGTTAAAGATACAGATAGATTTTTATTTATTTAAAATGCCATACAATATTGAAAAGGAGACAGAGAAATGCTTGACAGCTGCTGGCAAGGCAAGTTTTATGGCCATGATACAGTATTTTACTCCAAAACCTAGCAGGTAGTATAGGGAAAGAATGATGGGAAAAGCTAAACAAGTTGAGTATACCTATAGGCTATAAGAAATTAATCTTCCCTGATACATTGGTTTCCTAATGGAGATTGCAGGATCTGAAGGTTTCTCAGTGTGTTGGCTTTTGTGGTTTAATTTAGGAAGAGAAACAATTCATAGATTTGGTATTTAAGAAAATGATTTAAATTTCCATTTGATGTTCTTAACGTATCATTTAAAAAATGTGTTGTATGAATGAATACTAAATCAAATATTTTGCTGCTAGTACTTAAATAATAACTACAATGCAAGTATTTTTGTAAATATCAGAGCTTCATCTTGTATAGAAGTAACTAAAAAGTCCCCTAAAAGCTTATTTCAAAAGTAATTTCTGTTTGGAAATTAGAAATATGAAACAGGAAGAATGATCTTTCAAAAAATATAATAACAATTAAATCTAATTCTCAGTTTAAATATATTGAATTTAATAGACACATTCAGTGTTTATAGTGGAGAAGTCTTCTTACTTTTACCATTATGTAAAAATTGCCACATTGAACATTGCCCTTAAAATTATAGTACTGTCCCATTTATTCAAATCATCAAGAAACAGGTAAAAGCAAAAGATGTAATTCTAAATGCGGAAGATAAGAATTTTCCAAGATTATATGACTATCTTGACCAGTTCGCTGCTGTGTTGGGCTTATCTGGCCAGATTTTGGTAGCGGGGGGCTACAAGGGTGGCTTATGTGAGAAGCTGCCAGAACCTTCCCCCATGTCCAGCAGAGCCAATGCCAGCCAGCTCCAGGATGGACCCACCACTGGCCAAGGGCAAGGCAATCAGAAATGGTTGTAGCACCTCTGTGATAATGTATTTAAAAAGGAGAAAAAAGTTATTGCACAGATGTAATTGTGGTCAGAGAAGAGTGGAGCGAGAATATGTGAGAGGGCGAAGCCTGCAGACACCCAGGCTGGTGAAGAAGGAGGCAGAGGAGGTGCTCCAGGCACCAGAACTGAGATTTCCCTCTAGCCTGTGGTGCCGATCGTGGTGTAGCAGCTGTGCCCCTGCAGCCCATGAAGGACCACAGGAATGCAGAGATCCACCTTCAGCCCATGGAAGAGCACCACAGCAGGTAGGAGTTCACAGCCTGAGAGGAGGCTGTGAACCCATGGGAAGCCGGTGCTGGAGCAGGGTCCTGGCAGGGACCTGCAGATCCATGGAGCGTGGAGCCCACACTGGAGCAGGTTTGCTGGCAGGACTTGTGACCCTGTGAGGGACCCACTACAACTGTTTCTTTATTTTACAAAACAGCTGAAAATTATTATCTTTTTGTTTAAATAAACTCTGTGGGGAGGAATATGTGTTTTTAAAAACTAAGAACATTTTCATTATTAGACCATATTCCCCTAGTGATATTTAACTTCCATTTCATTGAAACTAATAGACTTTATGAAACTACATATAAAGACAGAATATGTTTAGTTGTGTTTCTACCTTTCCATCATATTTAAAGGACTAGAATCTAGAGCCACCAAAGTGGGTTTTGCTCCCAGCACTCCAGAGCAATCTCACATGTTAAAGTTGTTGTAGGCTGCCTGCAGATGGGCAGGTCACAGTCTAGTGTTACTTTTAAGCTGGTTTTTGAAGCTAAGGGTTGAATGGAAAACCCTTGTCATATTCCATTGTACTTACCCTGGGCAAGGGGGACATAGAGTTTTGAAAACCCCAGAAAGCCCAGCCATTTCTTCATTGAATATTTTCCCATTTGTCCCTGTTGACAAATGATGCTAGGCAGGTTGACAAGCTGAGTGTCAGGTATGTGCCAGGAACAGAAAGATAATATCAGATCTGATCCTGAGGATGAGAGGGTTCTCTGAAAGGAAATAGTACAAAAGTGTTGTTGAATTTTCAAATACAGCAACTACACACCAAGAGAAACTGTGTGTGGTATGCCCCTATCCATAATATTTTATGTTCAGAGTCTCAGAAATAACTGGAAGCCACCAGCGTAAGAATTCTGAGATGTATCACAAAAATCTCTTGCTTTTTATTTTATTATTTGGAAAATGAAGAAAGAGGTTATGTGAAAATTTTGTGTCTCTGAAAGCAGGGGAGACACATGTTCTTTTACCCTCATTTTGCTCTTGAAGATAGAGTAAATCCTTTATGTCACAACTGGCACCATCCTTTTGTTCCTAAACACCATATTCTGCACACCTCTGCAACTGAGAAGTTCAGTATATTGATATTTGCAAGTGTAGAGAGTGTGGACTCTCCTGGGAGAGATGAAAGTTGTGCTCTATTACATCCTGATGATGAATCATTACCAAGTAGGGAAAAAAAATTTATTCACTCCATTAAATTTTCACACACACTGTGTTTTTAATTTAATAAACAATTACGTAAGGACATAAAAAAATATGTTCATTATTTTGAAAGAGAATGAAAACTACTCTTTCAGAAAATAGTTTTATTAGTTTTATAACATTAATCATATTTCACCAATTTTCTAGTTTTTTAGGTGCCATACCTTAAATTACTGACAATGAACCCTGCAAAGGATGCTTGTGTTTATGGTGCTGTTTAATCTCTGTGGCACTGACATAAAAACAGCCACATTTCCATTTTTCATCAAATGTGTTGTTGATATTTAGAAGTAGGTGGGCACACTTCACATTTAACTAATGATCAGCTGGGTAATTTTAATGACAAATACATCTCTGAGTGGTCTGCTACTTTCCAGGCAGAGCATTTATCCCTGTCAGCACTGCTGTGAATTTCAGTACATCAACTAGAAAGAACTGAACTCAATCTTTTACCTGTCTTGGGAAATATCCAACACGTTTCCGATTTTCTTCTGAAATGCAGTGGACTAGGATGCAGTGCATCTTAAATTAACAAGGATTTATCAAAGAATAATTGCTATCACTTTGACCCCATGACTCTTTCCTATTCTGTACACTTCTGTACACAAGTCACACTTGCTTGCACACAGAATTCCTTTAAAGCATGCCATGCCACAAAGAATGTTTTTGTGTGTGTGTGTGTGTGTGTGCGTGAGACAGGACAATTCTGCTGTTCTGACAGCTGGGGAAGGACACAGGCACCAAAACTCTATTGACATGAAGCTGTTCGGAAGAAATTCTTGCATTGCTTCTTTATTTAAATTTTGCTTTGTAAAAACCCCAAAAACTAACAGGTGAGCTATGCTTTGAAATATGTTCTTGCAGATATACAAACCCACTTTTAATAACTTCTGTTCCTGTTCACATAAATGCATATTCCATGTATCTTCTGTAGCAGACTGAGGTATAAACCTGGCATATATTGATACCAGGCTGCAGCTGAAGTATTTTCCATTGAATTTCTTGAGAACAGCTAAATACTGTGAGTGGTGTGAACCACTGTCAGCATTAGGACTTCTGTACAGGGAAAGAGAAGAAATGTAGAGAAGGATCATACAATAAAATTTCTCATGAAGTGGGGTTGTTAGCTACAAGAATGATCCTTGCAATGTAACTGGATGTTATGGATCATTGCTCCTATGGATGGCAGAAAAAGTCTTAGCATGCAGGATCTCTTTGTCCCTGATTAGCAAAGATCTGAGGTTAGGGGCTAGAAAAAACCCGAGATTGATTCAAGTTTTAATTGAACCTGAGTTCAGTGCGTTCAGAATTAAGAGTAAATTCTGTCCGTGGATGTGAACACTGGAGAGGCAGTGAAAAGGTGGGAGGATGTCTGTATCATTGCTTTGATGCTGAAGTACTTGAACTTCCAACTGTTGGTTTTGTTTCTGCATCATGTAACAAGGTTTCTTTTAGTCCTTCATCACAAATTTAATATTTTCTTTCCTGACCTATGGGTTGCAGAAAAAGAACAAAAAAAGAGTAATTAATCACTTGGATCTTGCAGTGTTACAGAGAAGCATCTATTCTTGATTTATCACCTTTCATTAGATCAGAATTAAAAAAAATACAAATAGCTATGAGAAAATGGGGTAAGAAAAATGAAGGTAGTGTGGACAGTAGTAGTTTTTCTTTACATTCTTGGCTGCAGATATTTAGTATTCTGCCCATACTTCCAGTCTTTTATCCTGCCTGCCTCCTGTTTCTTGTTTTTCTGGCACTCAGCCTTACTTTGGCTGAGCTGATAAGAGGCAGCTGGCACAAAGACTTATTTGCATCTTTCTCCAGCTCTGCAGTGACTCAACAGCTATGGAGGTGGAAAACCTTGGGATAAGCTAAGATTCTAGAGGAAAAGCAAAGGAGAGAATAAGCAATTAGAGAGATGGAAAGCAAAGTCAGCATGTGCTAAATAGATCAATGCTGCTGAAAATGCAGGGTGGGGACAATAACACTGCTGAGACCTTCAGAGAAAGAGACAGATTCTCTGCAAAAATGTTCCAAAGAATGGTAGACTAGATGTGGTGAAGGATAGGAGATGTAGTTGGGAAAGGATTCTTAGGTTGGGAGTTTTCTTTAGATTTTTGTAATCTTAATTAGTATTCATAAAAGCAACAATAAAATGATGCTCTTATTTTTCAGTTTACATTTGTATTTAACATAAAAGTGGTAAATCTATTAAAAAAATTTTGTAAACATCTGTGATGAGTGGGGGAAAAGGAAATTCTTGACACATATAGCAATTTGCAGTATTTTCTAATCTGCAGTCTAGATTATTTGTTGTTTTCATTTCTGTTTTTGTTGGCTTTTAAATGAAGAAATATAATTTAATGTGCCCACACTAATGATTGCTCTGTCTTTCTATCTATGGTTTGCTCCTTACTCTATAAAGAAATGCATCCATGGATGTTATTCAAACTCTTAAAAGCATGAAATGTCCTGAACAGTGGGAACTACAGAAGTGAATGTTTCAATAATGAAAAAAAATACAGCCATGTTTCTTACGTTTCTCTATGATTTCTTCCTGAATTGTTCATAGGAAGACTTGAATACCAAGTGCCTGGAGAGTTTGTCTCTATTCATGATTTCACTTATCAAATCATTGCATAAGTTAGAAACATTTTTGATTCCCAGCTGATTGTTAGTGTCCTTAGTTTCGATTGGGGATGCTTCTTTTGCAGATAAATGTTAGAGAAATATTTAACCAGAAGCTGGAATTGATCCCTTTAGCATGACTAAGAACAAGCCTTATACTTAGCATGTTAAAGTAGTATGGGAATGTAAGAAATGCACTTCTGGACCAGATCGAATGGTCCACCAGGTTCAGTGACAATAAGATAGATCTTAGGGAAGGCATACAAATCTGGGCCATATTTGATATTCATTTTTCTCATGCTTCTCCACACTCATTGGATGAATGACCCTGACTGCTCTCTTCATTGTCTAGTTTACAAGCCTATTATTTCTGAATTTGCCCCATACCTTTTGAAGCAGCTGATTCCATCTACCTCCATGATCTCCCATAGCAAGAGGTTCCACAAAATTTCTGCCCACTGTGCAAAGAAATATATTCTTTCACCTGTTTTAAATGGATGTCCTGGTTGTCTCTATGGATAACCTCTAATTCTAGGGTCAGAGAATTAGGTGACTAACAGTGCCATGTTCACCTTATCCACTTCATTAATGAATTTGAAACCATGATCTCACCTCATTCGTCTTCTCTACAAACAGAGGGGTGCACAGTTGTTTTCATTCCTCTGTTTGAGGAGATGAGAAGCCCTTCATCATGTCAGTTGCCCTCTTTGTGTTTATTCTGTCTCCAGGATAGCCTTTTTGAGATACAGAGAGCAGTAGTACAGGTGCCACTACAAAACCTGCACAATTTAAATCTTTCCAGAGAAAGGTGATAATGTTTCTTCCTCTCTCAGGAGAGAAAAAGAAAGAAAGAACAAATGATATTTAATAGTCACTGTACTTAAAGCTAAAATTTGACAGCACTGAATGGGATTTGAGGAAGAGAACATAATAGAGCCAAAATAATTTTTAATTTGTCATAAAACCAGTACAAAGTGTGATTATGTAGTTACTGCAATTGCACATACGAATTGTTTTCCATGGGTAGGCAATATATGATTATTTGTACAAGAAGTAAAGCTGTAGATTTTGTGGTTGATCTGAATATTCTCTTGTTCTGTGTCTGTGATAAGTGCCGGTTATTTTGCCACAGAAAATGTTGGTATCAGACACTATCACACAGCGACAGAAAGTGTATCTTGTACTCCGCTACAGAGTAATAGTTCAGCAAGAGTGTAAATTTTCAGGATATCAAGAAAGGCTTTTAGAGTTAAGAAAGACTGTTCTCCTCAGAGACAGAGATGAGTGTTTCTGAGGCTCCAATATCTTCAACTGATAAGAGTCAGGAAAGGCTCATACACCTCTCAAAGTAATAGATGCTATTATGGAACTGTCATTAGAAAATCGTTGACATTCTAGCCTTCCCCTAAGTGTGTCTGATAATTTTAATTAGACCCTAAATAAGTTCTATCATGAATAAAAATATGGTGGGTTCACATTTTCACATGTGATTCTATTTGTGCAGTCAGTGTGAGTCTCAAAAACCAAATTATTTCACTCATAATTATGTGTGTTATTATTTTGTCAAAAAAGAGGAAAAAATCCAAACGCCACCCCTCCCCTCCCCCTCAAAAAAACCCAAATCCCTAACCAAACCAGAAAACACACAAACAAACCACCTTTTCCAAAGGATTTTTCTTTCTGTTATTCCGGACTGGAAGAAGGAAGAAAAAAATGAGGTTTCTGAGGAATTTCAGAAGGCTTTGCTCTTATTGTTTCCTTGTACAAGTATGATATTTTAAAAATGTTTGTAAAAGTATGCTTCTTGTATATAACATCTTCTCTGATCTTTACTATTAATGAGAAAAACCTTATGGATTGGACAGCTCTTTCTTCATCATTGAAATTTTCAGCAAGACTTCTGCATGATTGCAATTCTGTGATGATACTTCACTGTGCAGTCTGTTCCCTGCAACATAACTTTTAACAGGTGAGTGCTGAGACTCTTGTTAGGTGAAGATGATGTTTGGTCTTGTTATGTGTCAGGAACCATTGTTTTCAGTTTGCTGAATGCATTTTAGCTATTTTATTTCTGAGGCAAAATGTAATCTATTGTCTGTTGTGCTTAGACAGGTTTTCTTGGATTTTTACATAAACTTCACATGGTTATTTACTGACACTCTTTGCTCAGCCCGAAACAGAATCTTGTCACTTACTGTTTTAATATTCTTCTTTTCATCTTCATCAGTATTAAAACTATAAGTTGTGATTTTCTCCTGTACTGAAGAAAATATGACATCAGGCCCATCCTGGTTTTTTCTTTAGTTCTTGCAGAAGATCTAATTCTAAATCACACAGGAGGCTGATAGACAAGGAATGAATTGCTCCACCTCACACAAGGGTGTGTAAACCTCTTTCAAAGCTATGCAAATATTTGTGATTTGCTGTTCCACTCTTGAAATCGTGGGTTAGGTTTATGTGCTTAGTAGAAAGGAATTCTCTTCCAAAGTGAAGTGAACTAGAGAGAGAAAAAGAAGAGCTGCTCTTGAGATATGATATCCTTCATGTAAAGATGTTCAAAGCAATAAAAGAGGAATTTTTTTTCTTGGTGGTTTGTAACACAGTAAAAGGTGGGTACACCAGAGATGGAATGCACCCAGTTGTTCAGTCAGTGGATTCTTGGTACGAAATATCTCTGGGTATAAGTACTACTAAAAGACATACAGGGCTCACACTCATATTTCATGTGCACTGACAAACTAGTGGCACAATTGCTACTACTACAAATTATTACAGATCTGGAGAAAAATCATATCTTTACAGCAAAAATAAGAGAAAATAAAATCTGAATGTCTGTGTGTTCCTGCTTCTTTTTTTTTTTTCCATTTTCCTTTAAATATACATTTTCCACAATTTTAACTTCTATTTAGTGACCTATAACCTCATCTATTTTCAAGGGCACTTCAATTTAAGAGCAGCAGTAACAGCAACAGGAACAGCAGAAGTCGCAGCAGCAGGGATTCTGCCTGTGTAGCTATGAGAAGTATTTCAGTAATGAAAGGGATAATTGTGGCTCCCTGCCTCTGCTGTAATTGAAAGTCTAGTATAGTGCCTTTTTCATTTAACTTTATTGCTTGAGTTCAAATTGTTGTATAGAAGGGAAAGCAACACTAGAATAATGTCTCTACTAGTGCTTTGCTGTGCATTCACTGGTTTGAAACCTAGCATTAAAGTTAAGAGGAAGAGCAATTAGATATATGCAATTATTGAGGAGGGGAAAAATTATAATTATAAATTTCAATAATTAAAAAGGATCGCTTGCCAAATACTTACTTACTAGTTCTTACTATCAGGTTATCTCCAATGAGACGGGAAACAAGTAATATGGTAACACAATTGTTCAGGTAATTTATGCTGAATTACAATGGAAAACCTTCTCACCAGCAATTGCAATGACTTGTAAACTAAATGGCTAAAGCTGTTCCATCCACTGACAAAGCATAATCTTAAATCTGCAAAGTGTTGAAGTATTTTCACTTTCTACTGTCTTAACTGCCAATGAAGATATGTAGTACATTGCACAGTACTCTTCTTTGATAACAACTATTCACACAATATGTTTTTCAAACTTTATTAACCTTTTTCTGCTGATCCAATATCTGAGTTTCTACAACAGCATACATGTGAAGAGAAATACAGTGGGATTAACCATTCTAAATGCATCTGAAATATTATGCTCGTAATTGACAGTTTTTTGTATCACTATGGAAAAAAAAAGATATTTTGAAATAGGTACTAATGAATTTGAACAGTATGTTTGCTGTCTTATAAGAAACTGCACACCTGCAATGCTCAGTCTTTCTCCCATCCTGACATGTCATCAGTTGGCTTCTGTTTTTAGGGTAAAACCCATGAAGATATTCTGCAGTGATGAATCTATAAAGTCTACTTTTGTCCCTATCAGTACTTAAGTTATTGTATTTCAAGTAAAGTTAATGGAGATATTATGGATGTATCTCCTTTAAAATTAGAGGAAAAATATTATTTTTATTTAATGCATGGGCATGGAGAGAGGTACTTGATATTTTACAGCAAAATTCAAAGAAAGAAATGCAGGGAAAGAATCTTGAAGGACATGAAATAAAAAGGAGCTATCAGCAATCATATTCATCCTCTTCTGCCTTCATGAAAAGTGGCAGTGTCCTGTTTGTTTTTTGTGTTTGTATATTTTATTAGCTGCTCAGCACAGTAAACTGTTTTTAATAGGTGGATATTTCTAGTATGTGTAAGGGGATGGAGAATCATTTAGACTTTCCATTCTAAATCAGTTAAAGGTTTTTTGAGTCAACCATCCATGTCTAATTCATGTCCTATGAAGAGTCAGTCATCCTATGCTAGTGTTAAAGTACTGCCATGGAAACACAGGTGTGAGGACAAAAGAGGAGAACAATCCGAGGTATCACTGTGACATGATGGAGAAGAACTCTGACCAAGCTGAAATTGTGGGGATTTCATTATTATATAGTCATTATCTTAATCAAAGCTAGAGATGAATTTGGTTTGGGTACAAACAGAACAGGGGAGTGGGCGTTATTAACTAATAACTGTGTGACTTCAAACTGATCTGCATAATGTGAGTCCTTGGACAAAAAGTTTATTTATGTTTAACATTTTCGTTATCTACTACTTATCCTGTAAAAAAATGTTTTATATTCTTACAAGCTATTTTGTCTCTGTTCACAACTTTGTGCAAATAGTTCCAGTTGAACAATCCAGTTCTACTTGGATTGTACTTTGATGTGTGTCAGCTGCTGAAAGCATTCCCGTATCACTACTTAATATCAAAGACAATGGCGCCTGTCTCAGAGCAACTACTTCTTTACCTTGCTCAGCAGAGCACACAGAATTTCAAATTATTGGACAAATATGCACAGTTGACCCCAAGTCAAGTTTCTTTGCTAATGGTGCTAAAAGATTCAGTGACAGTGAAAAAAAGTATGTTTGTAGTTGCATTTTTTTTATATACTTACTTGGTTCTGTTATGATAAGGAAGCTGGTAAAGAATGGCATCAAAACTAACCTTTTTTTCCGTACTAGAGAACTAGTGCTCTATTGCCACAGATCATAAAAATGGGGTAAGACTTTTGGTACATCTTGTCATTTCTACCCTAAACATCCTAGAAACCTAGTTAATTGAAATTCATGAGGAATTTTACTGCCTATGGCATGACGGTTAGAACTAGATTATCTTTAAGGTTCCTTCCAACCCAAACCTTCTATGGTTCTATGATCTCATGATAATTTTTTCAAGTTCCTTCTGGACAGGTCAAATCAAGTAATTTCCATTGCCCTTAGAAGGCAACATCCTGCATCTACTGTGCTGCACAGTAAATATTCCCTGTAGTGTCCTTAAAGATAGATATGAGATACAAAGTCTGAAGTTTACTTGCTTTATTTGTTGTTTTAGCTCCAGCATAGTATATACATGTGAGCAAGATTTGTTTTCTCCCCACTATGTTTTTTTCAGGTAAGATTTAGAGACTCTAAGTGTTTTGTCCAATTGAGTGACTAACTGGAAAGTATAAAATGGAAAATTGCTTAAGATTTTTTTTGAAAAAAGAGGGATATTCCCAGTTTCTGTTAAATCAGAAATTGATGACTTTATAAGTAAAAACAGGGATCTGAAACATGGTTTTATTCCAGGATAATGAAGATATTCTCAGTTCTGAAAAACAAGCAGAAATGAGCAAATAGTAGAATTATTTCCTGAGTATTCATTAGAATTTGAACTGTTGGGAAGCCTTAGCTTTCCTTCCACAGTGGAATGCTAAATCTCTGTTGATATGGGAAACAATATGAAAATTAAAATCAGTAATGTAATTATAGAATTAGTACAATTATATAGGAAGAAATTTCATAATATAGAAAGGAAAGCTTTGTATATGTACTGAACACAGATTTTGCATATCAGATTTGCTGAGGAGTTTGATGTTAAACTATCTGTAAGGTACATGAGGTTTTCCCCACTACTACCCCTAACAGGCAAAACAGAAACTATTTTGCCACTATCATAAATGTCATAGCTATTTTTGACTGCAAAGAATGTATATTCTGTGTTCTTGATAATGTTCCATGAATATTGTAGGAAGAGTCTATTAAAAAAAAACCAAGTGATGAAATTGTATTCAATGCAGACTGAAATTAGAAGAAAATATGCTTGATAAAAAGTGGAGAAAATTCTTTTCTAGGACAAACTGGAGAGAGTGAAATTGTATTTGGAATTATGATTGTGTGCACACTGCACACTGGAACAAGGCAAGATTGGACGTATTCACACACTATACAAAGACTGGATTTATTCCAAAATGTGGGCTGAATTTCAGATTGGTTACTCTTTTAATTTTCTTTCCTATTCTGTCACTTCAGCTTCTGGACATGTAGTTGCAGTCTTGGTGAGAGTAGCACTGTTAAAAATGCACATAATAATAGGTATACTTCCTTTATTCTGCAAGATATAGAGGTCAAAAATGTTGTTTATGCTGGATGGATGCTTGCAAACTTATGCTTTTCCTAAAGGAAGAGTTTTGACAGCTGAGATTGGTTCAGCTTCATGACATTCAGAAATGCATCAGTACATGTCATATTCTTCACAGCAGGATACTTTATGATGGTGTACTGTAAATTACTCTGCAAACACATAGGTATAAAGTAATTTTAAAATATTAGGAACAAGGAACCAGAAATTAAATTAAAGAATATTGTATATTATATCTAGGGGAAAAAAGACTCTAAAAAAAACCCAACAAAAATCAGAAATGAGAATTATGCCTCTGCAAACGATTTTATTTGTTCAAATGAAAATCAGTCTTATAAATAAAAATTAGCATTTTTTCATCAGGAATCTCACATATAGCATTAATCATGAATAAAATTAAAATTTTATTTTCACAGAAAATACATTGTCAGGGCCTTTTATCTCTCCTGGTACAACCAAGATGAACCTTAGGGATATTCCACATTCTTTCAGTTTGTAAAGCTTGTCCTCAGCCATGTGAGATGTGCATCATGTGATGGAATTATTGTACAGTGTTTGTTGTTAAGGAATAGTAGTTGCAGGAATGGCTAATTCTGCCAAGTATTCTCTGAGGTGATTAATTGTTACTCCTTATTTCAGTAAGTGACTAATTTATTGTGTCAGAGATTTACTGCCTGCTGTTTAGCATGTGACAAAGTGATTCCAAACTGTACTCTCTGAGTTACTTGAACTGTAGAAAGGCTGGAGTAATTACAGTGTTATATAAGTGGAATTTCAATGGAAGCAGTATAGATAGACCCAGGGAAGTACAGAGGGCTCTTTTTTTTTTTTCTCTCTCTATATCAGATGTTGCTGCCATACCTGAGTGTATCTGCAAAGAAATAGTGATAAATTGAATCTTGAGATCTTGAGATTTTTTTTTCCTAAATTCAATAGTTACCTTGGAAAAAAGAATCATACATTCCTCACCAACTTTTAAAAAGTACAGACTACCAGGAAAAATTGTCTGTTAATTCAGTAAAATATGTGGTTAAAAAATGGAAGGAAAACCTATGTCCAAAAGTTGTTATTCATGTCTCTTGAAATGGAGACTGGAACAGAATGCTAGTGTCAGATATGACAAGATACATTTCCTTGTCTCAGCCACATATTCATCTTAAAAACCATTGAAAGAGCTTCTGTGCACTAAATACTAAACAATAACTTACGTTTATAAAGTCTTTCAGCCAATACCCACTGGACAAATTGATTATATACCCACTTTTGTGTTTTACAGTCCTGTCTTGTTCTTTGACTCGATACTTGAGAAACATAGATGGTATGCAATCATTTTGTGTCTATCTCAGTTCATTCAAGTCACATTTCCAAGTGTTTTTTTTTCTGTATCCATAGGGGACAGACTTTTTTATTTAATGCGTGGACAAAGTTAAAAACATTCATGGGAGAATGCACATCCTCTAAACTTTTTTTCACACTTTCACCTACAGCAGACAGCACTGTGAAGAGAACAAAACAGAATTTCAGATCTTGAGCTATATACTGTAAGACTTGGGATGGAATCACCAGACCCAGAAACAGTTTCTATTTTTATGGAAGTCTATGTTGGGGAAAAGAAAATCTTTTGGAAATGTGGTATTTTCATTACTCTTGTAAGATAAACAGGAAACAGATGCATCCAAAAAAGTGAGTTGATGTTCAACATGTGCCCTTTGAAGTTATTGTGATGAACTAGTGATAGAGTCCCTCACAGAGAATCTTTTGATCAGTAGTGGTGTATGTAAGGGATTTTTCCTCAAAAATAGATTCTACCATAGAACACCTGTCCAGAACCCTCTATGAATATATCCAGTTTCTCTGTACCAAAGCAAAATCGATAATCTTCACACAAACAAATTTGAAACTAAATCTAAAGTATGCTACTAATGTCACTGACGATGAACTTTCACTTTTAGTGACTCAAAAGACTTCTCTATTAAACTTTGTAATAAATCAACCAACTTTATATAATGATCAGATTAGGGATTTGCATACTGGCCAAAGGTTAAGCAAATCTCTATGTTGTTAATATTTTTAATTTACATCTTTAATGAGGTGTAGCATCACCAGAGTTGCTGGTTTGGCTTTTCTCTATTTGACTACATAGCACTTGAGTTTACCTTTGATGTACTTGCAGTCATCTCGTATATTAAAAAAATACATAAGCATATGAATTTAGGGGGCGAAAATCATAAGATTTCCACAAACCAATTTGCGCACAGATAGGACATTTCCATGGACCAACTGCAAGCAGATTATCACCCATCAGAACACTGGAATTGCTATTAATTACAATTCTGTACATTTAATAAACTTCATATTGACATACCTCAGGCTAACAAACTAATGTTTCTTTTGCAACCAGAAAGTGTTGGAAGTATTTTGCTTCACTTTTTGTAACTCAAACGCTGTTTTTTAGTTTACTATTAATAATGTTTATGTACAAAGGGGCTATTCTTGTTTATTTTCTCTGTATGAATAGAAGTAGAACCTTCTTTGTGTACAAGACTGTTGTTTTCCAGTGAAAATCCTGGTGACAATCAATGCACATACATATGGGAAAATGGTTCTTCTAAAATCACTATAGATCAGGGAGAATAATATTTCATGAAGATGTGACTTTTAGCAGATACAGAGCTTTGATGAAGAATAGTAAACCAGAATATTAAACTAATGCGAAGAACTGATTCAGCCTTACCAGGACATTTTTACTTCCTTAATTTGAATTCAGAACTTGTTTTTCCTATAGACTAAATTTCATTTACTGAATTTGCTTTATGGGGGCTTTTGGGTTTGTTTTGAGGGTTTGGGGGGTTTTTTGTTTTTATTTTATGGTCCTTTCAGGAAATTAACTTAAGAAAGAGAAAAAATTGGGAAAAAACCATAGTAATGTTAGCTAGAAATTAGTATCATGAAAGACTAGAGGAAAGCAGAGAGAAATGTGTCTTTCTAAGAAAGCATTATGAAGATAAAAGCTCACATAGCAATCACTTTTAACACTTACATATGATTGTCTTAATTTTGAATTATTTAGTGAAATTTTCTAAACAATTCTTGTTACCTTTTAGACTTTTAATATTAATATTCTTTATGAGTGCCTGGAGGAAAAAAGTCATATATATAGAAAAAAAATTAAAGCTTTCACAAGCTGTTTCGTTGACTTCTGGGAGGGGGTGTGTTTGACCTTAGAACATGTTGAAATTACTAGGCTTTAACTTCAACATCCTCTGGGGACTCAGATGTTTCAGCACCATGAAATGAAGCTGCCAGGAATTCAGATTTATGAAACTTGCTGTAATGTATAAAGTGAATAAGCTTATATTTTACCATGTTATATTTATAAAATTGATCTCAATGTCCTTGTTCTTAAAACAAAGACAAAATCTAAAAAAGGAGCAAAATTAGATAGTTTGTTTGTTTATTTTAATATATCAGTCAGTAAAAAAATCTGTGTATTCAAAATAGGTTGGGTTTGGTAGAACTGAAATTCATTTTTCTTTGTAATAACAGCATACACTACTCTGAAAGAGAAAACTAAATAAAGAACAATATACTCCTATATAGCTCAGACTGAGATAAAGCTTCTAGTAGCTCAGACTGAGATAAAGAGACAAGGGCATTTTAACACATGATAGCAGCTGACGAAGGGGTGGTGGCAACAACATCTCATGATAACCCTTCAGCTTCCTCCATGCTGATCAAAGAATGTTGTGTCTGCTTGGGATCCCCTGGATGTCCCGAGGTCTAGTGGCTGCCATTCAGAAAACAAGGCCCTTAGCAGGTGACGGCTTTAGGGGCAAAGCCATTAGCTCAAATTCTGATGAGTCCTTGGAGAAACCTGACTTCAACTCAAAAACCAAGAGTACAGATGCTCTGGAAAGGTGCACTTTATAACAGTGAAACAACTAATTCTTCTGCTGGATGTAAGATGTCCTTCAGTTTAGGGTGTACAGTAAAAATTCATTTTAATACATAGATTATAATGTAGAATGATACAGTATATCCTTAACACTAGCTGTGGTTATTAATTGCATTCTTAGCATTTCTTTTTTCTTAGCAATGATATTTGCACTTTATTAAAAGTGCATATATGTGCACATACACCTTGTAATAAATCTATACCAAGTTCTGCTGTATTACTCAATCATACCATGTCTAAGCAACAACTATTAAAAGTAAATAGGGGTAATAATATGGCTGTCAGATCATGCTACACCAGATTCCATTGTTGACAACAGTGTTTTTACATAGCAAAATCTGAAATTCTCCACCCTCCTAAAATAATACAGACATACAAGGCAAAGGAGCAGCAGAAGCCATTTTCTCCATACAGTACCAAGGTTTGCAAAAGCAATACTGACAGAAATGGGCTCACTGAAAGAATGTGAAACTGGACTTAGTGGGGGACTTTATGCATGATTTCTTAGACCCTGATCCATGCTGGGGGGAATGGAAAAAAGGGGAGGGGTGACAATTTGAATAGTGGAAAAGATTTTAGATTCCTGTAGGAAAGAAACAGGGACAAATTAGGTGGATTTTAGTGGACACTGACTTTCATACCATATGGTCCAGTGCAACAAGTGTGATTGCCTGCTGACTTTGGGCATGCAATTAGAAACACTAAATAGTGGAGTTTGAGAACTGATAGGCATCAGCATAAGTTTCAGTCACTGAGCCTCAGATCTTGCTAAAGCCAAGCCCAGCAAGGGATTTTAAAACTGCCTGTGGCATTTTCAAATCAATCTATCAGTCTGTAGGTAGCAATGTAAAGAATGCACAGCCAGCACAATACCTGTTCCAACCAGTGACAACTCTGCTAGTGAATTCTGAGCAAGCCACAAGCAATTCAAAAGCCCTGTGAGGAAAGAATCACAATAAATGAGTCTCTGTTCCCAAGAGGTTGCAACATGATTACAAGGATCAAGAAAAAACAGTGTCACTTGAACAAGGAATAATACATTATAAAATTAGGTGTATGGAAAAAATACTCTTGCATACAGATTACCCTAGCTTATTATAGCATTCATCTTTCTAGTAACATTTATTTTTTTTTTTTTTTCTTTTTATAATTACACAGAGAAAAACTGCAGCGTTTCAGGCCAAACTTAAATTAATCCTATAAAGCCTGACCCATCTGTGAAAATGTTCTCTTCTGTGCAAAGCAATGAAACCTGGTGCAGGTGAACAGCAGCTAGTTGCTACTCAGGTTACGATAGTGTGCTCTGGAAGAATATGGTAAGACAGACTTTAGAGTCAGATTTTAGTGACAGTATGAAAGCAACAAGCTGACATCGGTAATGTTGCTTTCCCATGAAGGAATATGTGTAGGTGAACTCTAAAATGTGCTTTCATTTCTGAAAGATGATGTTCAATTGATAGTGAAAACCTACAGGTAGTGAAGGGAGAAGACTTCTTGCACAAAGGATTCTCAGAATATTAGTGGTTGAAAATAGCCATACTTCTCTGTATACCTACATTTCCTGGAGTCTTTTGACAGAGACCTAGTTTATTTCTGTTTTATCAGGGGCCACTTGGTTAACTTTGTCCAGTATATTTGGTATTTCTTATCTTTCCGTCTTCAAGTATACAAACAGCTAATCCAAAAGCAGCATTTTTTTCCTAGGTAGAATCCAAACAAAATGGAGAACACTTGTTTGAAAGTCTTTTTTTCATGGAATGGTGTTTAACTCAACATTTTTTGTTCTTGAAGGCCAGCTCCTACCTAGGTGTACAGTTATTAGCACAATGATACATAGAACTTTAAACTTAGAAATTTCTTCTAATGACAAAAATACAACAACAAATAAAGTGTATTTCCTTACACAAGCTCTATATTAAAACAAATGTTCACAAGTAAACCAGCATTTTATGACACCTTGTTAGTCATACTCAACAGAATTGTGGTTAGTGAGATCTTCTAAATCACATCTTACTGCCCATTTTCCACCACTGGCTTGAGTTTGAACTGGCAGTTATCAAGCTACAGAATACTTTTGTTTTACGTACTGCACTAGATTATTTACTGACATTAGTATTAAGGTCTATGCAAATAATCTAACCAGACTAAAGGTAAGAAGAAGTATTTAGATGTAAGCAGGATAATGTCAATTCATCTCTTCACCCTGACTGTTCCTGAAAATGTTATTTGAAGAAATATCAGAAAATAAAAGCAAGTGGATTATCACTAAAACTGCTAAGTGAAAAAAATGTAACTTTTAGAAAAAAGGGCTGGAACTAAATTCCACCTGTTATCTGCTATTCCACATAGCAGTAAGAGAAGAATGGACTAATAGGTCAGAAAATAGAAAAGCATGTTTGTTTTTCCCCTTATGCATATATATATGTCACCATTTAAATTTTTCTTACTGATTTTTCATTTAAGCTTTTGTTTCTGTATCAAGAGAGTCCTAAGGCTGCTTGGATACCTGCTTGCATGCAGATCTGTTTGCATTTTACAGAAGGCCTCCTCCCCGAAAGGTTTACAATGTTGTTTAGATTAGATTCCTTTGCAGGTTATATATGTCTCACTGTGCCTCACATTCTTGGTTAACTTTTTTATATTATGTTATTCTATACTGATGCCTTATCGGGACTACCTAAAAGAGAGAGACTTGACAAAGATCAAAAGGTTAAAAAGCGGCGGTGTTTATTTGAAGGCCTTCAGGTACACCAAGGGCAGTCAAAGCTCGCTTGGGGGGGGCCCTACACCCCAGGTGGACCCCCTGAGGTCCGCTCCCCAAGTTAGACCACCCAAGATGGACGACTGGTCACGAGTTGTCCATACTTTTATAAGCTTGGTCCATTAGCATATCGGGACTAGCTCTTCCTATTGCAGCCCCAGGTAATGAAGTAATTCACCCCAGGTTTTCCCCCTTTCATCAATGGCTGTTTACAGATCTTGGGTCTGAAGCAGTAAGATGTCCTTGAAGTCCAGGCCTGAAGATGGATTGTTTTGTCTAGAAGCAGTAGCTAACACCTTTATATGGGCTTTAGAGTTACACAGGATTACTAAGGATTGCAGGGTTACAAGTATATGAGAAATATAAAAGCCAAAATTCTAAGGCATCAATACAACCTGTAAGACAGAGCTTTTGGACAAACCCATCACATTTGAGTTTGTAGAGGATTTTTTTTTGTTTTGGGGTTGTTGGTTTGGTTTGGTTTGGTTTTTATTATTTCACTGTTTCCTTTTTAGTTCCACACAGTTTGTTATCTTCTTTTCCATATTGATTTTGACTACCTAGACTTTTTGCAGTCCAGAGTGCTAGGACTCCATACAACTTTATCCTTAAAAGTCATGTTTTGTATGGTCATGTGTTCAGTAAATGGCTTTAGATAAATTCCCATGAGATTACTGAAACATAAAATCTACCCTAAATTAAAAGTAATAATGAGCAAGTATTTTCTTAGAAAATAGACTATAAATTTCACCTAATTTTTGAAATCTGCACTGTTGTCACCATGTCCAGTTCCATTATTACCCTCTGTTCCAAAAGCAAATTGTATCTTGTGCTGTTACATAAATATAGTTATTGCGACAACTCAGCATGTAGTTTTTATACCAGAGCAGCATATGAAAGGTAAAAATTAGAAGGAAGTTATGGAAGGAAAGAAGAGATATTGAAATATAAAGCTTCTGTCATTCTTTTTGTAATCTTTTCCATAATTCATTGTTCTATATACTGCATAATTTTGAAGAGCATAGTATTTATATTCATAAAATCTAAAACAAAAGAATAAAAAACCAAAAATATTTATTTACTTAGGTGCTGTCCATATCCCCTCTAATAGTTCAGTAAAAACTGACAACTGTGCTCTAGTGTTTTACAATGGTTAATTACCGTCATAGTTTTCTACTGGTACATTTTATTTTTCCTCTATTATTAGGATAAACTGGTTTTCACTGATAACGAATTTTTTTGTCATTTCATTTATGTTTACTACAAATTTCTGCTTGTCTAGAAATTTGCATTAAAATAATCTCCACTCAGGTATGTAAATCACACATATTTTTTAAAAATCCATTTAGTGCAGTTGTAGGATACAAGTCCAGGGAGACAAAGAGGAAAAAAGAGTTTAAAAGAATAAAAAGTATACTAGGAAAAAGAATAGGTGATAAAAAGTGTTTCTAAAATAATTTAGGCTCAAAGAAGGATGTAGATTAGGATTAGGGAAGGAATTATCTTTTTCCTTCTCTAAAGTGGAATAACAGAAATGAAACTGAAAAACAGGATGATGGTGTCTAAATCAGGTCAGGTAAGCAACTGTAAGCACATCAGAGAAATCTACAATTTACAAGAGAAAAATCAAGTTTCTCCGAATGTTATTGTAGGTACATTTTGTTCTGTACATAGTTCTATTAAAAAATGAAGAAAAAACACTAGGGAATTTAGAAATTTGCAGTATTTAACTGGAAGAAGATGATGAAGATTTCTGGACTGTTTTGGCATCATCTACAGAATAAAGTAAACCCTCTTACTAAAATAAGCTGTTCAATACAGACACATCTGCAGTCATTTTCAAGTGGGCTTCTGGGCATCACTTACTGTTGCCTGCTGTGGTGACTTGGAATGTGGTAAGCAGTGAAAAAGCATCACTTCATGGATGATCAATTTCTGACTTCTCTGTGAAAAAGCATAGCATGAGACTTCAGCAGTTCCAAAGTCTTGGGTATCTTGGGCCTGGGTACCAGAGTAAATTATTCTCAATGCCATGTTCTCACACACATAGCCATCTCAATGCTTTTAAAGCATTAGTGATGTTCATCATGTGTTCAATGTGGGAGTGGAACTATGCACTTCCATACACAGCCAAGTGTGTGTATACGAATATACTCCATACAGCAAGAGCCATTCCAGATCTGGTCCTGACTCTGACTGTGCTAAATTCAGTGATTTGCAAAACTGGAATGGTAAGTACTGGAGTGAAAAACGACAGTGTTCTCAAACAAGCCATGGCTACATTGCCTGAGAGATCTGTTTGGGAACAGCTAGTGCAAAAAAATACAGCATAATAGCAGTTAACACTTACCGGCATGTTATCCTTTTCCTTTTTAAAGCACTTTACAAGCCTTGACTAATTAATTAATATGTATAACTCATCATTAGACAACATTGCAAGAACTCAGTATATGATTCTCTAATGGCTGTTACTAAGAAGTCCCTTTGGGAGGCACTCAGAAAGGTTAATGATTAGTGTTGCAGAAGTCATTAGCTCAACCTTTCTAGACCAGTTCCTCTTGTATATATTTAAGACATCCCACATACTCATATTTTTATATGGATTTATGTCTTTGAAGCATGGGGTTTATATACTTTTTGTTTTCTAGAAAAATTTCTAGAGGAAAATATGTTTTTATGTAACTTTTCCTTATTATTTTGTAGAGATTTATTTGCATTGTAGAGCCTGTAAGAAGACAAGCGCAGCCAAAAGCAGAAATATAAGGGTGCTGTACAGTGTGCTTTGTGTGATTCTTTTCAGAATTATGCGGCGTGAATCAGAGATGAGAAAATATTTGATTGTGATTTTGTTGCTTTTTGACAGCTTTCTGAAATGCTTTTTAGAAACTTGCTTCTTTCAATTAATGATAAAATCACAAGTTGCTTGGCTATAGTTGCCCAAATCCAGGAAATACTGAGTTTCAGCCCTTTGGTGGGTTGCAACAGGAAGTCTTTAAAATCTCTACTATTAACATATTATTAGGAAAAAAACCCCCAAACCTCTTTTCTAGGCTTCTGTGTGGGGATTAGGTTAATATAGCTCATTTGCCCTTTAACTTAGCAATAGTGTACTGAAACCGACAGCTGGGGCATGACAGCATCTTGTTTAACGATATTTTGGAAGTATTTGAGTTTATGAGACAGGCTGGCATATTTTGTCAGTAGTGTTTATATTTAAGCTTCTTGTCATATAAATAAAAGAGGAAAATGTGTAAAATGCACACATGTAAATGGCTACTGCCCCAGTTTAAAGAACTTCCTTTTTGAGTTTTCACTGAACAAAAATAAACCCAAAACCATATCCCCTGAGTTATGCCTACTGTATTTTATATTAATTATGCCAAGGGACACATTTAGCTGGAGAGTCTGAATCTGTACCTCTCCTCATCCGAGCTAATATTTTCCAGATTTTCCTTCCAGTGCCTCAGTTTCCCTGCCTCAGGAATGAGTTGGTTTCTCCAGAACTGAACCAAAGTGAGAAATGCAATTAAGGCTGTATAAATGATTAGGTGCAGAAGCAGCCAAGCAGAGCTGACTTTTTAATCCCATGTTATCTTCAGCTGTACTAAATCCTCCTGGAGGAGATTTTTTTTCTTGTGTACATTACCCTTTCCTTGGAAAAGAATTGCTTACAATACTAGAAAGTTTTCCTCCAAAATAGTAAAAATCAGCACATGTAAAAAAATCCTGAGTGACTGACCTGATTAGCATTTAGAAACACTTTATTTCATGTTTTAAGAAAAAAAGCATACATTTTTTACAGGCAATACTAAAGATACAGAATCAAAACCTATAAACGAATTTGTGAAGCTTAGCCTGTGAACAAGAATATCATAATCTTCTCAGGGATGCAGACTTCAGTTTCAGATTACTTTTTCGTGGCACAAGCATAGTCAAAAGCTACTGTTATACCCTCAGGATCTTTTTCACTGGCAACAGCTATATTCACACATACTGTCTAAAAATTAAATTTTAACTTAAGACTTGTGCATTAAAGTTAAAGAGATAATGCTTGTCTTTTTTCATGAGATTTTAAAAAAGGTTTCAATATGCTCACTTTGTATTTATCACAGTTTTGTTTTTTTTTTAAATTGGTTAATTTCAATTTTATTTTTTAATTTTAATTTGCACAAACCCCTAATAAAAGATGAAAGAAAATATTAAGTTAAACTATGTTCTGACTGTATTTGCAAGGATAGAAGGGTAACTGTATTTAACTGCAGGTTACATTTGCACCAAGTTTTAAAAAAAAGACATTTTAGGAATGCAAGACCAGATCTCTTTGCCAAACACTTCACTCATTATTTTCCAAACACATACATTTCAGAATACATTGGATCAGTTTTGCAGGTGAAAACTGTATGCCTGGGAATATTTGAAAAGACCATTTAGCATGTGGTGTTCAGCAATTATTTAGGATTTTCAGATTGCAGAATAAAAATGGATAGATATAATACATATAATTCTGTAATTTCGTCAGTGTTTGTAAAGTTCCTATAACTTTAATCCAGAATAATTTTAGTGTTTTATTTTATCCTAATTCAGATCAGAAATAAAGTGACATTTGGTGTAAGTTTGGTTCGTTTTTTTGGTTTTTTGTTGTTTCTCTCAAGGAAATAGAATCCACTGAGTTCTTTAAAAAAGTTCTTTTGAAATTGTATGAAAAAGTAAGGAACATGCATTTTCTTCTTTTCCCTCTCCTTTTGTCTCTTTCCCCTTCCCTTTCTCTTTCCTTTTTTTTTAAATCCCTTTTTTTTCCTTTTCATTTTGGCCTTCTTTTTCATTTTCTGGGAGGAAGGGAGGAAGAAGCAGTGGAAAGATTAAAACTATTCCATATTTAATTGGCTAAAAGAAATTAAATCAGATTAAAATAAAATAAAACATATCTACTGACTACGCTTGCCTCCCTGCAAGGACTCTTGCTTGGTACTGACCGTGTTATTCTTTTACCACAGTTGCTTGTGCAGGAGGTATCTGCTTGTACTATGACATTATGATTAATATCCCCTTCCCCCAAATCCTTTCTTTGGAGAGTCCCTGCATGATGGCTAACTCAGTCTTCATTCTGCCAGCACCAGCAACAAATACTACATTTTGCAAACAGACGTTATTTCACCATGATAGTCTGTGACATCGAAGGATTAACAGATTATTTAATCTATAGAACCCATCATTTAGTCAGAAATTGGAAAAAAAATAGTTCTCTTCATTTATTCATGATATCTTTTGTAGTAACATTCATCACAATGTTCCGATTAGCTGTTAATGTATGTCACATGTGTTATTATAATATTTGTTCTGTAACTCATCATTGATTAACTGGATGATCATTTTAAAGTGCTACAGGAATTACACAAAGTAGGTGTCATCTGCTTTCAGCTATATGTAATTTATGCTCATTACAGTAGCCAAGGATATATTTTTTGCTTCATATGCAAATGTTATGATGCTCTGTTATTTAATAAATCCAAATAAATAATTTGACAGTGAAAGATTCAAGTGAAACAAAAAAGACTCATGCATAAATAATGTAATATATTAGGGAGAGGAAAATGTTCCTTTCTTCCTGTTAATTTTTCACAAATAAAAAAAAAAAGTCCCACCTATTACTGCAGTACTTGGAGGTGTTTAAAACTGCAGTTAAAACCAGAAAAACACTCAACATAACGATTAAAAAAAAATTCCAAGCCACCAGTGAAAATATTAATGTGCAAAGACAGTTAATCATGTTTCATTAACGGAAAATACCGTCATATCCCAAAAAAGACTTGGGGACACTGATTGGTCAATAAAAATTTCTAAACTTACACGTCCCTCAGGTGCCAGCTGGACTGAGAGTCATTCTGGTATGCACAACAGAACATAATTTACTACATTTAAAGGAGTCTAATAATATTTTGTCAAATGATACTCAGACATTTCCTGTCTTGTTTATGCTGCTACCTGGGTGGTATTTCTTTGAAAGACGTGTTTGAGGGTGTTCTACAAGGGCACCTTGGTTCAGTGAAACAGGACATGTTACATATCAGAGGGTACACAGATAGAGGGATAGCAACGAAATTCCCCTGGATATGTTACCGTGCAGGTTAAAGAATCTTTTAGTTTTCTTCAGAGCACAAATATTGCCCAAGCTTATTAAAAACAAATACTAACAATTCCTACTAACGTAGGAATTAAGTGTCTCTGATGCAGATTTGAATATTGTAAACATGTCCAAAAATAGGGCGTTTTGTAGTAAATATTGAGGCATGTCTGAATCTGTCTGTAACATATAGAGACATAGAGCTTTGGGAGAAAAATGAGGGTCTTAAGTTTCACGTTGATGATTTTTTTTTTTCACTTTTTCTCTTTTCCCTTTCCAATAATACGATCCCTGACTGGGACTTTGATATTCATGGAAATTGAGTTCATGACTATGGGTTAATGGCATGAAATTACCATCCAGATATTAGGCAGAAGATGATCTACTGTTACAACTAAATGATGAGTCTTGCCATTTAATTCTATTATTCCTTTGCAGTGAATTAAACTACTTGATTTATTGTCCTGCACATAAAACAGTTTGGTCCATCCGTTAAATGTATTGCTTCATCTCATTTTTGATGAACGTATTTTCACAATATTTTGTAGTTTGAATTCTGCTTCCTTTCTCCCTGATACTGTGGAATTCCACCCATTAAGAATAAAGGATTTTTTTTTTCCTTTGTGATGTGGGATCTGTGTTGTTCCAGGAATTGTTTTAGCTACAAGAAAATAAATATATTACAAATTCAGTTCCTGTAACTGCTACTTAGGACTATTGCTTGGTTTCAGCTGTAGAAACAGGTGTATTGCTACCATACTCAGAAATTAACATTTTTAATCTTTTGGAAATATAAAAAAATTATGCTTTTTTAAAATGATATATTCTTCTGATAGATAATGCTTCATTCATTAGGTAACATCACTAGTGGAAGAGCTAGAGTGAACCTCACAATCTATTAGGAAATGAAACTTGCAGAATTCTCAGAAGATAAAAAGTTCTTTTAAATGGTTCATTTCATTATTTAGACAAGGAGAGACTTTGCATTATGTATGACATTTTGTTCATGAAAAAAGAAAGAAATAGGATCCTAAGTTTCAGGGGAAAAGCTTAACCTGTATCAAAGTGATTAAAAGAAATAGAAAAGAGTGACTGTGCAATGTGCATTTAAGCTAATCTTCTAGCAAAAAGTGTTTCATGATTAGCTAATTCTACTTTTGGGGGCTGGATGGTGACCTAGCTGCAGTGTTAAGTCTGATTACTTTGGACTGCTCTTTCAGATATTTTAAATGGAAAAGAAAGAACACGAATGGCTGTAAAAATAACTTACTGCATTCAGACACAAGCTGGTGTTGAATTATTTAAAAAAGAAGTCTATGACAAATATCAAATGAGAAAAAATAATCCAATTTTATGTATACCGGAAAATGAGAGAGATCTTTTATGAATTATTTTATGAAGAAAGCTTAAGAATTGACAATCTGAAAGTACCATGTGCAAAGTAAGATTAAATTGAAATAATGAGTCCTTAAATATGTTAGTATTACACTGATTTAAGATGACATGGGCTTAATATAAAACCATTTTTCAATTAATTTATATATTGCAGATACTTAACTGAATTTAGAAAGAAATACAAACTGTGGTATGGTTATGATTAGCAAAATAACAAATCTAGAACACGATGGAAAGAAGGGTTACTGAACATCTGCAGTTGTAATTACTCTGTGAATGCTATTGTTGTCACAAATTCACTAAAGTACCTGAAAGTATAAAATCAAGGGAGATTATATTTTTTAAATTTTCTATAATTGATTTCTATAGAAAAAGTAAATGTTACTCTAGGAGTTGCTTAGAGGGCAACTCACTATGTAACACATGTACATGAGCTTTGAATAAAAAGGTGCCTTATTCTGGACCCAGTAAATCATATAATAAAATAATTACATCACCAAGAGCCATAAAACGCTATCTTCCATCTTATGGAGGCTATGGACGGAGGATTGAAAGAAAGTTCAAAGGTTGAACAGTATTGTGGCAATGTGTTATGCTGTTCGTGTTTCCCATTATAAGTTAAGGTGGTGTCTCAGCAGGTCTTGGTGGTTTGCTTCCTCCCACATCTGAATATTCACGTCTGGTATTATATCAATGTAGGTAAAAGCTTCCTGTCATAGGACTTGCAGATGAACTGAATCTCCCAAGGAACAAGTGATAGGACAAGAGGAAATGTCCTCAAGCTGCACCAGGGAAGGTGTAGATTGGATATTAGGAAAAATTTCTTCACTAAAAGGGTTGTCAAGCATTGGAACAGGTTGGCCAGGGAAGCTGTAGAGTCACCATCCCTGGAGATATTTAAAAGATGTGTAGATGTGCCACTTAGGGACGTGATTTAGTGGTGAACGTTGCAGTGCTGAGTTAGCAGTTGGACTTGATGATCTTAAAAGTCTTTTCCAGCCTAAAAGATTCTTTGATTCTTATACCTGTTTTCAGGAAACATATGTTGTGTGTTCTTTCTAATACTTTTGCATTGATGGGGAAATTTGAAAGCTTTTGATAAAAATGTCAGAAAGTATTTGTATCTGATAATGTAACATTTCAGTAAGAAATCTGCCCAGAAGTTTCAAAATGGAATGTGTGATTTCTTTTGCTTCCTGTTAATATTAAAAATGATCTTACACGTCCTTAAAAATTTTAGCTTTTCTGGGTTTTTATCTCTTCTTCTTCTTTTTTTTTTTTTTTTTCCTTTTACCTTTTCTTCCTTTGTTTTATTCAGGGCAGAACCATAATGAGCTCCCCTGTCTTTTTCTTTACTCAGTAAATCTACTGGTGACATGATCTTCAGCAGAGTGAAACTTCCACATTCTTCTAACTATGGAATTACCTTCATGCCTTGGAGGTTTCCTTAATATGTACACAATTATTTGTTATATATAATCTCCCAAAATCCTTAAATATTTTGTTTGAAAGTCCAGTGTTTTACCCCTGGATTTCCAAAACAAAACTGGTACCCAAAGGAAAATATTGTGCCTAATTGTTTGTTCTAGTTAGCTGGACTGCTTACTTTACCCAAATGGAGGGGAAAAGCCTTTGGTTACACAGTGCTTAAAGTATGAACCTTTTTCATCTATCTTTTAAATAAAAGAGTTGGCACAGAGCTGTTACTATTTTAATAACAAAAAAGAGCAAACATTCAGATAGCGACTCTGAGGAACTGATTCAGTATTAAAAAAAAGAAAAGATATGAAAGAGAAAAATATTAGCTTTGTTTGCATGATTTGCTTATTGCAAACTGGAAATTGCAGTTTTAACTTACATTAACCATGTTTCAAGGCTTTTCTTAAAAATATATATATTTATAGCTATGAATGGTTATCCTTCATTTTGTGTTATTGAATTAGTTTCTAAGATGACATGTAGACATTCTAAAGCTTGAACTATTAACATAGGTTAGACTGATGTGCTGTAGAGTTGTAAAATGACAATCTTTTGTTTTATAAAAGATAACTAGTGTTGTCTGTCAACAGACTAAACACTTAAAATATAAAATAAAAATTGCCCAGGCTCGAAAAACATTGAGTACACTAGATTATTAGATGAAAGTTTTAAATTAATTTTTGGTAATGTCTCATGGGAAATAGCCAAACTTTATGTGTCAGTTTTCAATGAAGAAACTAATTTACTTTTATGCGTGAAACCCCTCCTGTATTAGTAAGAAGAGGACTTCTAGAGGTGTGTTTATTTGAGGATAATAGTAGTTCTGAGAGAATAGGGACACTTCAAGTAACTGTACCTTGAAATGTTTCAGGAGTCTGATCTGTAATCAACAAAGTTCGGATAAAATGTGTATGAAAATAATTAAACACCCACAGAAAGGAACTGTCTGGGAACTTTACAAATGACATGCTTCTGGAAACATTTGCTACATATGATGTCTTCAGCATTTTTTAATCAATTAAAATTTTTCATATCTGCTGAGAAGTTGGTGTCCAAAACTCTTAGCACAAAACAATTATCATCAAAAAAAGGAGAAAAAAAAAAAGAAAAAAAAAAAAAAAAAAAAAAAAGAAAAAAAAAAAAGACAATTCTAGGTACAATTTTACTGTGTAAGCTACACTATATTCCCTTGAGCTCTGAATGCAAAACAAGAAAACAGGAGTCTCTCCAGAGTTTTCAAGAGGATCGAGCCTGGACCAGTAATAAATAAACCAAGAGTTTTTTAGACCAAGAATAATTTCAAGGATAATAGCGTGCAATATTTATAACGTTTATTGAATTATCAGAGTATAACGTGTGTCTCATACAGCTCTCATACTTGTTTCTTTTATTTCTATTGAGATGCAAATGAAAAGCAAAATAGTATGTGGTTATTAAATATTTAGAGCTCTTACATATTAATTTTAATATAAACACACATGATTTTCTCAAAGTTCTTCTTGAAAAACGTGAGTAAAGGAGGATGATCTCTAGTAACTAATTTAGAAGGTCATTTAACTATTTTGTGTAACAGTTTAAACACTACTGAGTTTTACCTCCAGCTCTAATGGGAAGTTGTGTTTGAAAATTTTTCTTATGAAGGAAGTAGTGATTTGAAATATTTGCTAATATATAGGCTGTTTACACACCTGACTTCCTTGTTTCTAAATACTTTCATTCAGCTATCCGATTTTTTTTATCAAACACCTCCCTCCTTCTCTTCCTCAGTGTGGTACTGTACTAGTACTAGTTTTGTGGAACATTTCCAGAGTTGTAACAAGATAAGATTTTTTTTTATAGGCAGTGATTGTTGACTTTTTTGTAGAAGATGAGAACTACCCCTGAAATATGCTGAAAGATTGTTAATACAAACATGAAGGGAACTGCATTATAAGTAACATGTAGGCAGCTGAGTGTAAGTATCATCATGATACTTTCTAAAGGAAATTCTTGAGATATTGCAATTTGCATTTAAAAATGCCCTATAGTGTATTAAATTGAATTCATAAATATTCAAGAGCACATTAGATAGTATCATTCCCTTCCAGTCCCATGAGATTCTCTTAGTGGTACAAAGACAACAATTTTATTTTAACAATTATAGGCCAGATCTTTTTGGCAGGAAAGTCACAATGAGAAACTATAGATTTTGCAAACCGTTAAATTGTAATCCCCATTTCCATTGAAAATTAGTTTAGCTAGTTTCGATTTTTAGCTCCAGACTCTGTGTATACTATTTTTATCAGCATAAAATATGCCTTGAATATCATGTATATCCAAACATTTATTCTCTAGTATAACATAGCTATTTTGAAAACTCCTGACATGTACAATACCTATAGTTCAAACAGCTGCCAGTGCCTCATGTCTTAGGTGAATTTTTCAGGTTATTAGACACTGTAAAATTGTCTCAGAAAATTGCAGAATATACCATTCGTACTATAAAGAAATATTATTCAATATCAATTCTCAGTGAAGCTGAAGAAAATTTAAGTAACTCAGGTGAGAAATAAACAGACGCACCTTTACAGGCTGGGTCATAACTGTGTGGAAAGCAGCTTTGCAAAGAAGCTCCTAGAGATTGTGGAAGAAAAGTTAAACATGAGCCAGCAGTGTATCCTTGTGGCAAAGGCAGCATACAGTGTCGTGGAATACATTAGGCAGAGACATGCGAGCCACACTTGTGAGATACACCTGGAGTGCTGTGTTAATGCATGGGTTTCCAGTATGAGAGAGACATGGAATGAGTGAAGGGCCACAAAGCTGATGAAGCGACTGGATTAGTTTTCATAGAGAGAAAAGCTGTAAGAGTTGGAGAAGACAGAGCAGGATTCTAGGAATTCTAGTAATTTTTTACGTAATAGAAATTAGTGAATATAATTTCTCTTGAGCAGTATAAGTGGATCCTTTGTCTATTCAAAGCAGATGTTTTTCTGTAATTGTGATTTTTAAAAGAACCTCTGTGCATATCTACACATAATTTTGGAAATTGAATCAGAACCTTTTTGATGGCAGCAATGCTGCTCTTTTCTAACTACCTTAATACAAAAAAATTGGCTTGTTTGGATATTCTTTAAAGGACAACTAGGGCCCTGAAATTAATGGCAGCAGCAATAAAACCAACAGGTTTTCCATGTAGATGTCTGCAGGCAGAGGAGACAAACTTGGCAAGGATCATAGTCAAGTAGTGCTGCTGTCAGGGATTGCCCCTGAAAATAATCTTTTTTCTCATTTCCAGTTGTTTTTTCGTCAGTTGCTGGCAAATATCTGTGCCAGGAAGAACACTGTGAGAGAAAATGAAGTACTCTGACAAAATTAGAGATGGATAAGTGCCAACATATGTCTGCTTATTGAGGATTGAGGGAACTGCTGTGCTGGCACATAACAACATAGCTTCACACTGAAAACATTTACAAAGAGAAAAAGCCAAAATAGAAAAAATATTATACAGGCAGTACGCCAGTTATTTTAATATGATTTAATCTGCTAATTGAGAAAAGTGCTGGTGCAATTTACTCATCTTGCAGATGCTACTGCGTCTTACCAGTCCTGTAGAAAAAGGGCTATCTATTTGAACCATATGAGTGCTATAAACTTGAAAACAAATTCTGATTTCTTGTTTTAATATAAACAAAGTTTCAATACTTAATGATAACATTCAAGATGTGTTACTTATTTACCTACATTTGATAACACCTTTGCCCAAAGTTATTGCTTGTCATTTTGTCTTCCAAGACACTAGGCGACATTCAGACATTTTGGAATCAGTGAGGAAAGAATGTATCATATCCTTCCAAGTTCAGCAAAGAAAACTCCTCCTGTATTCACATATGCTGGGTACAACTGGCTGCAGAGCATACCTGCAGGAAAAGAAAGGGACTAGGGGTTCTGGTTGAGAATAAGTTGAATGTGAGGCAGCAGTGCACCATTGTGGTGATGAACATTCACCAGTTTTTGGACTGCAGTTTGTGACAATTTGCAGCAAAGAAAATTCCAAGCAATAATGAGGAAAAAAGTCTTCACCTCTAAAATTACTCAGCCCTGGAACAAGTACCATAGAGAGGCTGTTGGATGTTCATCCTTAGTGATTTCCAAAACTTGACTCCAAAAAGCCCTGAGTAACCTGCTTTAACAAGGAAATTAGGGTTGGTCTGAGGAGAAGGTTGCATTAGAAGACTTCTGGCATAAAAATCTGTATTTTTGCATGGCTGTATATAAAATCTTACACTACAGATAATTTTACTCTATTTCTCTAAAGTGGAAATCTATTGTGATGTTTTATTTTATTTTAATTTTAATATTAAGTTTTCTTACTGATTATTTTGATTATACCAGCCCATTCTGTTGTCACCTGGTCCCTGCCCCACTGAGCTCCTAACCTTCCTTCTCTTGTCAAGGTACCTAATCTTTCATGTTGTCCTTCACCTTCTTTGCCTTGAGCAGGCAATGTCTTTGTATCCCTTCCATGTAGCATGTCCCAGCCTCCAACAGCTATATATTTCCTTTTCATGTCTCAGCTCTGTCAGGAGCTCCATGTTCATCCATGCACAGCTTCTGCCTTGCCTGCTTGATAGTTTGTCTATTGGAACAGACCATTCTCGTTCTCTAGAAAGCTACACTTAAAGGGCAATAAATAAATAAACTAGGCCCAGGTTATAAACTGCTATTTGCTTTCCTTTTTTATGCAGTGATTATCCACATTTTCTAAAATTTGCTAGGCATTTTAATTAATAGTCAACCAATTTAAATGTTTAATTTTATTATGTTATTTATTAATTGATCTAATTTTTCTTAGAGACTTTAGAATCTTCAGCTAAGTACTGTGAATGCAGATAGATTAATGCATTTATAAGCCTTGTGCATTAAATCTTAATAAAGCAGAAGGCATGATTGCCTCCAGAATCATAAATAAATAGAAAATAATTCATGGGGACCCCTCACAAATTTATCTGCCCCAGCTTACTGCTCCTAAACATAGAAAATGAAACTCGTAGATGCTTGTCTTACTTGTTTTTAATAGCATTCGGTCACTCATATTCTGGTGCTTCCCCTGCCCTACAGCTCATTTCATTTTTCTTAAATTTTTAATAGAATTGAGTCACTCATATTCTAGTGCTTCCCCTGCCATACAGCTCATTTACTTTTTCTTAAATTTTAGCTCATTCCTTTTTGTTCTATACATCATAAACATGGAGAACATTCATTCTTGTGACAACCCTTAGCATGTAGCATTGTTATTGTGTATCTTCCAGTATCCTCCATTCTAAATAAAGGAAAGTCAATTAATTCAGTCTTTTCTTCTGTAGATTTTTTTTCTGGACTGTTTCTCACTATTACTGCTCTCTTATTCTTCATTTACTAGCTAAATGAGTCATTCTCCTCAGTAACTGAGGCTAGAATTAACAAGTATTTAGTTCCTGAGAATATCACCAAATCTGAGTGTGTCACCAGAAAGGCCGTGGAGACCAGGTAGAGAATTGGTATTTCAGTCAAAACAGGAGAAGCTATTTTTCAGTCCTAGTCAGGAAGACTACTTGGATAAAGGTATTATGGGACCTGCTTAAATCCTGATGTCTCCGAGGTATTATTGTGGAGAAAAAAATAGTAGGATGAGCATGATATTCTGCCTAGTGGAATATTAACACAAGATGCCATATTATGGAGCTGCATAAAAAAGAAAATGAGATCTTGTTGCATTCAGTGTGGTGTTTTCTCCCTGTATGGCAAGAAGTTTTAGAATAGCATACAGCTTCTTGGAAAGGCTTTATTTGAACTCAAACATATAGTTCTGCTGTTCTGGTAAATGAACTTAGGACATGAGTGCAATGAAGAGACACTGAAATAATAAAAGTACCAGTCATCTTATATTATATTAGAAAGTCTCTGAAAAAAATTCTAGCAATTGTAAACTCTGGGAAAGGTAAAAATAGCTTCCAAATTAAAGGGTGCTGGTGATACAGTTATAAGTAACAGAAGAGGATATGTTGATCATTAATATATTTATATTAAAAGAAAATTCATAGCTATTTGAGCAGAAAGAGTCTGAAATGGAGTCTTATAAAGGAAGAATAATGGAGACTAACAAACATTTTTCCTTCTAATATTGAGATGAATACATATATGAAAATAGGGGAAGATTTGGTGTCTCAGTGTCAGAGACTATGCTCAGTGATCCACATAGTCACTCTTATTTTGTACAGAAGCTGTTCCATTATGCCCTCCTTGCCTTTCTCTTCACAGTAGCAGGGAAGAAGTTAACATTGTCAGGCTTATATTCCTGACACGACATGCTTCCTTGTATGTGTAGGAAGAGAAACTGAAAGGTGTACTTCTGGCCAGAGAAGCAGAGGACAGGACTGCTTTTGTGTGCCAGGGAATAGTTCTGATCGCACTATATGTAGTAGTATAAACATACTCCATATTTCTTAATTTCTGACATATAATTATTTAATAAAGTCTACTGTTCTCATGCTACTTATACATATAACAGCAGGAATATGGTATATTTTATTATTATTTTTTGGGAGGGGAAAGGAGTGTGTTTGAGCATCTGGGGCAGGAGAGGTAACTTAGGACTGCTTACCATGCTGAGGAGGAGAGAGTCAAATATCCACTTGATCTATGGCTCAGGCCAAAGTGCCATGTACCAGTTCTAAGTCCAATAGAGGACTGCAACAGAGATAGAATTTCACACCCTGAAGACAATATGTAAAACAATATCTTAATGAATTTTATTAAAAGTTTATAAAATCTTGGAGGTTAATACATTTACTGACATTTAATGTGATTTATTCTATAGACTTTTGTATCTGTAATCATGTTTTAACTAGGGAATAGTAGTCAGGAGCACTGATTTTATCATGAAATTTTCTTCCCCCTTGTTGCCCTACAACAAAGCACCAAGACTCTAAAGAACCTGATCTGGTGTAGAATGGATTCTCTTATCTTCATCTGCATCTGTTGTCAGTACTTTTTTGTTACATTAAATTTATCCAGATTTTATCATGTGAGATTGGCTGTCTCCGTTTTTAAACTTAACTTTAGGAATTTTAATGCTCAGTGCCATGTGGTGTGCATCCTGATTTATATAATTTATGCAAACAAATTTAGGATTCATATATATTTTATTATTCATTCTAGGTATATCTATATTCATGAAGGTATATCTATATGCTTATATACTATTCTCTCAGCCATATTGTTATGCATAGCAGCATTAAACATTCATATGCTTTTGGGTGTACCAGAAGCTATCTCATCAAGCTAATAATTAGACGTTAGGGATAAATTCCTGTCTCCGTGGCCTGAAGCTCCCACTTTTTATTTAAAATGATACCACAGATGGTTTACAGGCATCTAGTACTTTTGAAAGTGAGAGTAGATTTGCTATAATGTACATATTGGAGAAAAAGCTAGAGTGCAAAGTGCCTTTCTCTCACTCACCACAGCTTTTGGCAGTTGAAGATGCTGTAAGTGAAAGGAAAAAGGGACTGGAAGTATTTATGCAGAAATCAGAAACTGGTCTAAGTAGAAAAAACATGTTTGATTGACATGCTGCACATTACTTATAGGCATGAGTACAATACACTGAGTTTAAAGAAAAGAAAAAAGATATTACTTTTCACTTGAAATAGTGCCTGGAGCAAGACAAGTAATAACTTAAATATCTACCATAAATACAATGATATTTTAACATGCAAATGCCAAGCAATGAAAATCTAGTGTTTCATCAGTTAAAATAAATTATGTGGAACTTATTCTCTATATTTTTTACTTTGTCTTGCTATTTTCTTAAGTGTCAATCTCAATTATTTCATTATTAGATTATTAGATTATTTAATTGTTTCATAATTTAATTGTTTAACTTAGAACACACAGATTGCACTGATCTTTATGCTTATGATGTTCTCAATTTTTTGTGTAATTGTACAAATGCTTTTAAGTACAAAAAATAAATGTATGTACCATCTCATATTCACTTTCATACATGCACATAATGTTACTAAGTCATAGCAGTCAGGTGAAGTCCCAGGTGACTGGAAAAAGGGATATTTTATATTCATGTTTAAAGAGGTAAAAAGGAGGACCCTGGGAATTACCAACCTGTCAGCCTCACCTCTGTACCTGAGAAGATCATGGAACAGATCCTCCTAGTTGCTGTGTTAAGGCACATGGAGAACAGGGAGGTGATCGAAGAAAGCCAGCACACTTGGCTTCACCAAAGGAAAGTCCTTCCTGAACAACCTAGTGGCCTTCTATGTTAGACTGACTTCAATAATGGGCAAGGGAAGGGCTACAGATGTCATTTGTCTGGGCTTCACTAAAGCCTTTGACATGGTCCCCTACAACATCCTGCTCTCTAAACTGGAGAGAGGTGGAATTGATGAGTGGACTGTTAGATTGATAAGAAAGTGGTTGGATGGTCACATCCAGAGGGTAGTGGTCAATGGTTCGGAGTCCCAATGGAGATCAGTGACAAGTGGTGTCCCTCCGGGGTCTGTACTGGGACCAGTGTTATCTATTATCTTCATTAATGACAGATACAAAGGGTTCAAGGGAACCCTCAGCAAATTTGCATATGGCACCAAGATGAGTGGTGCAGTTCACACACCTGAAGGATGGAATGGCATCCAGAGGGACCTGGACAAGCTCAAGAAGTGGGCCCATAGGAATGTCACGCAGTGTAACAAAACCAAGTGTGAGGTGCTGCACCTGTGTCAGGGCAATCCCTGATATCAACACAGGCTGGGGAATGAACAGATAAAGAACAGCTCTGTTGAGAAGGACTTGGAGGGTGCTGGTGGATCAGAGGCTGGACCACCTGATCAATTGCACAAAAACCGATTGTATCCTGGGCTGCATCCAAAGCAGCATGGGCAGCAGGGTGAGGGAGGGGATTCTGCCCCTCTGCTCTGGTCTGGTGAGACACCACCTGCAGTGCTGCATCCAGTCCTGGGGTCTCCAGCACAGGAAGGATGTGGACCTGCTGCAGTGAGTCCAGAGGAGGAACACCAAGAAGATGAGAGGGGTGGAGCACCTCTCCTATGAAGAAAGGCTGAGACAATTGGGATTGTTCAGCCTGGAGAAGAGAAGGCTCCGGAGTGACCTTATTGCAGCCTTCCAGTACCTAAAGGAGTCCTACAAGAAAGCTGAAGAAGGACTTTTTTCAAAAGCATGTAGTGACAGTACAAGGGGAATTGGCTTCAAACTAAAAGAGAGTAGGTTGAGATAAAATATTAGGAAAAAATTCTTTACTGTGAGGATGGTGAGACACTGGAACACATTTCTCAGAGAAGTTGTGGATGACCCATCCCTGAAAGTGTTTCAGGCCAGTTTCAGTGGATGTCTGAGTGACTTGGTCTAGTGAAAGACAGGTGGTTTGGAAGTGGATGATCTTTAAGGTCCCTTCCAACTCAGACCATTTTATGATTGTATGATTCCATGATTCTATATGTGTATTTTAGATGCGAATACAGATGTGAATAACATCTAGTGCAGTGGTGTCTTCCACTATTTGTAGTAATGATTAAAAGAATCCAAATATTTATATCTTTCTGAGGATGTTTTTGAGCAAAGAGGAAGTAGACCTAGTATACTGGAGTCTGAAAATTCCCAAGTCTTACATAAAATCAAAGTGTTTCACATTATCTCTTCTATGTCTTGCTACGGGCCCCAGCTATATACCTCTGTGCTAGTTTGACTGTAAACCAGCAGGGGAAATTAACCCCACACAAAATACCTTGAGAGATTTTAGGTCAAAATTACAATTTTAATAAAAAGGTTAAAATAAATGCAGGAATACAGAAACACTAGCCTAAACAAACCAACAGGGTCATGGTACAACCTGATACCCCGTTGACCAGCTGTGTAGTCCAGTTAGGCACTGGTCCTGTAGAAAGGCCTGGTCCTCTGAGTATCCAGTGATGGTGGTCCGGAGTCCTCTGAGTTTCCAGTCGTCCGGTAGTCCAGTCCTGGTAGTCCCATCCTGGTAGTCCGATCCAGTAGACCAGTCGAGTCCCGTCCAGCAGAGTGGAGTGGAGTCCAGTTTAGTGGAGTAGTCCTGGTAGACCAGTCCAGTCCAGCGGAATGGAGTCCAGTCAAGTGGAGCACTCCTGGTAGATCAGTCGAGTCCAGTACAGGAGTGGAGTGGAGTGATTTCTCCCATCTCAAACCCTGCTTTTATGTTGTGTTACTTGGCTGGTACCTCCCCCAGGGGCGGGGACTTCCACAATGGAAGAGGATTTTCTCAACGTTCTATTGGTTGCTTCACGTGAGCTGAGTCAAATGGTTTCTGGCATTCTATTGGTTGGTGTTTTATCTGGTTTGGTAATGGGCCATTAACCGAAATAATCCACTCAGGGTGGTTCTGAAGTTCTATTTGTCCATGCGTATCCAGTTCGGTAATGAGCCATTAACAGAGATGATCTACTCAGGATGGGTGGTGCTTGCTGTTGGCCCGAATTGTTATCTCAGTTGAGATAAGGAGTACCACCCTACCTTACATGAACATAGCCTCAGGGACCAGGTGTGTAACTGTGAATGATCCAGCTTATTGAGGAAATATGTGGGTGGTGATAGAATACATCCTTTTATGTTTAACCCAGGACAACATCGAAACACACCAAGTATGTGCCACATATTTTACCTCTGTGGCTTTGCACTAAGTACATATCTGATTTTGCCTATTAATCATTCACGACAATTAACACAAATCAAAAACTTAATTATCAGACGGGGTCACTTACAGTTTGGCATGTAACCTGTTGTAGAAGCAATACTGAGAATCTACAGCAATTAAACACGTTGACCAACACTGAAACAAACTCTGTGACAGAGTGGTACCCAAAAACTGTAATACTCATCTTGATTGTCATGATGATAAGCAGACATACCACTATCAACGTCTGAATTCTCAGATGAAATGTATTACATGATCTGATAATTTTAGCAATCTTTTTCAAGTGAGGAAAATCACTGGGGAAAAATAATGTTGTGTGTCTTTTTCTCACTATTTGCTCTTTTTATTGTGCAGTTGTCTTTCTGTAAAGAGATAGAATTAATTTCGGGCATCTACAAATATACATGGCATTCGGAACAGTTGGCAAATATGCTGTTAATTTTCTATCCATGAATTCATGGAATGTACTTACAGAAATAGTCATAAAATACATCCATTATTAGCATACTATATAAGAATGTTTTGTCCCAGGGCATTGCCTTTTGGTTATCTTTAAAATATAGCCTTATCTATGATAATATACTATATTAATATTAGAAGCTCTTCTACCCAATACCCAAATTTAAATTTTCCTGGATTGGATCATTTATAAATAATATATATATATACACTCTGTAAGTCTCTTCACAGTCCATAGGTCTTTTTGAATGGAGATATAGATGTCTGATTTCTCCTTTTTTGAACTCCTTGAGGCTCCTGTTAGCCTATGTCTTTAGCCTGTAATATGTTTTTAACATACAAAAATTTATAATGTTCTGTTATGTGGGTGATAGATACCTGTCCTTCTCCTTACCAAAAGAGATAACAAACCTCTTTCTCACCTCCATAAACTGTAATTTTTCCAAAACTTTCATTGCTTCCTTGCTACAGACATGTCCTCATCCAGTATACTACCCACTAGACTACACAATCACTCAAATCCAACACAATTTTACATTGGCCTCTTTCACCTCATGAATGCTTTCACTGAGAAAGGTGGCATAGTTTGCTTGAGTAAATTCAGGTTTTATGAATGGATATGCTTAAAAAAAAAGTGTAAAAGGGACTTTGCAATCTATTATGACATTCAATAACCAATTGGCACCTTAATTTTTTGTTTTCAAAGGAGAAGGATGATTCTGTCAAAAATCACAAGACTCCCTGTACTCCAGTAGCTCTCCTGGAAGTCCCTTCATACACAGCCAATTTAAAACCTCTAATTTAGATGCTTCTTTTCAGTGCCTATGGACTATATTTTTGTCTAGCTCTGTACTGAGACTGAAGATGTTTTATGGAGGAAACAGGCTCTGTATCATACCTTTAGAACCAATTCTGAACTGGAAAACCATAAAGTTAATCTATGCTTATGCCTTATCATTTTTCTTGAGAAGTTGCTAAAATAACTTTGATTTCTAGCAGATGAAGTTTGAGCTCAGATATCCATAAATCTGAAGAAAGCAAATTCAGGATTATGTTTCTTTTCTTAAGGATTCCCTCATATTAATGAGCATGATGTCTACATAAAATATTTTGAGTGTCAGAGGTCCATATTTACTGTAAGATATGTATAGCTTTACAGGAAAATCAATGCAGTCACCAAGATTGGTTTTTTTCATCTGATGTGAAAATCACCATTAAGATAATAACCTTTTATTCAGAAATGCACTGTCTTCAAACCAAAACCATATAATGCTTTTCAACATAATAAATTGGCCTTTAATTTATTATAAAACAATACCACATTTCATTTTACTATGGTTAAAAGTTAACAATATTTTAACTATTTATTGGTCATGCAGTTCCAAATCCTGTTTTCATTCTGGTAAGAGACTGCCTGATGTAAATCAAATAAATGGGTGTGATTTCTTCTTACACTCATATTTATTTAGTGCATAATGCCTTTCTGTTTCTCAATTTTGAGCAGCTGAATCCCAAAATTAAGATGTTTTGAAAGAAAAGTAACAATAAACTGTGAAAAAAAGGCTTCTAAAATGTTGAATTTTGGCAAACATTGTTATTCTCTGTGGGATATGTGATGAAATTTTGAAGCACATTATAATACCAATATTTTACACTCATTTTAAGGCAGTTATATCTGGAAAATACTGATATGATTTATGGGTCAAGTGCAAATTATTTAGGTCATTTGAGGTCTGGTGATAAAATGTCACAGTTCTTTTTATGGTCTTACTCCTGACTCCTTAATAACTACAAAGAGAGTAGTTACAAATCATTCAGTTTTATTTCTTCTAATGTGAAGAAAATTACAAAATTATTTTTAAGCTTTACTTAGTGATGGATAGTACTAACAAACAACAAAAAATCTCAGTATTCACTGACCTCTAAATGTGTCAGACTTTTTGTCCTCAGGTTGGAGTGGAAGAGTCTTGAAGGCAAAGGAAAAAGGACAGAAAATAAAATATGTTAACAAGTAGACTAAATTATGAGCAAGGTTAATATCAGAGATCATCAGCTTGCTCCTTATAGGCATATATGTCTCTTTTTCTCTCCTGTCTAGGAAGGTGGACTGAGGAGATACAAGTTCTCAGATAGCACATGTGGAATAAAAGAAAAAATGCACAAAAGATTATTATTGATGTTGCTCTAATGGATTATAAAAATTAGGAATGTGTAATACACTGCTCTGTCATAATTTTATGCAAAACTTAAAGTAGTCTTTTTATTTTTTTCAGTGCAGGCTATATAGAACTGCAATAATTTTCCAGGTCAAGAAACTTTTCATCACTCTACCAACATCCTTTCATTGATCTGTTCAGTTTAATATCTTTGCAGTTATTCAACTTCAAGTAGGATTTTCTTTCCTTCACTAAGTGATGTGGAGTGGCTCAGTCATTATTCCCCAAGGTCAGAGTTTGCATTTTACAGTGATTTTATGCACTTTGCCTTGTGCTTCGAATTTTTCCTTGTTTGCATTGCCAGATGTGACACGTACACCTTTCCTCAACAGTTCGGTTTGATATTAATTCTGTGCAATACATTTCCCTAATCTATTATCTACAACAGTTGTGTGAAAGAGTCGAAATGGACATAGAATTTTTTGTTTATTTGAAAAAATATCTTTCTGTAAATTTCAATGTTTTCATTACCTTTTTAATAACCATACAGTTCCTTGCTTAATTTTCTAATTCTAAGAAGTTAGTTTCCATTATTTAAATACTTGTACATACATAAATAAGTATATGAAATCTTAAAATATACGTGACAACAAAAATGCAGTAATGCTCAGAATAAGCAAAAGTTTTATAACAGAAGCTTTTTTTTTAAGTAAAAGTTATATGTTTTATAATCTTATTTTATATTGGATTTGTTGAATTCTTAGACTCATTAAGAAAAATTAAAAATTCTAAGATTAATTCTGGAATTCTAGAATATATTCTGAGTATCATTTATACCATGAAAATGTTTTGACAAGTGAAACAACGGAAAAATCAACCTTTTCAGTAGCACATTAAAGTTACAGACATTTAAAGTTAGTCTATTTTATGACTTCCAAGGAATAAAATTTTGGTTTTTTTCCAATATACCACTTTTTGAAGTTAGACTAGATTATCTTTTATATGTCATTTTCTACTCACAAAATATGGAGACAGCTACATCAGGCATTTATACTAATGCATTCAGGTGCAATATCCAAATTAGGAAATACTCTGGGTTCCCTCTATTGTCAGTGCAAAGAGATGCACTCTTCCAAATCCTCGTTCAGATCTTGCAAGGATTGTATCATCAAATCTGTGGACTTCTGAAATTTTTTCCAAAGTTAGCACATCCATGTATTTTTGTGGCAAAAGCATTTTACCTACGGAAGACAAATATTTTGGAAGTTAAGTTTCATGTACTAAAATTTAATTTAAAAACAGTTTTTTAATTTAAGAATAGTTTTGGCAAAACGTTTAACTTTGTGAGGGAAAAGAAAGGCACTCTGGCAGGTTTTTTGTGTCATCTTTCTTGGTTCCTACTGGGATGCACACAGTTTGCTGAGTGCACTTGAGGTACAGTGAATTTGAGAGGTT
Source organism: Ptilonorhynchus violaceus (assembly GCA_013397565.1). Taxonomy (NCBI): domain Eukaryota; kingdom Metazoa; phylum Chordata; class Aves; order Passeriformes; family Ptilonorhynchidae; genus Ptilonorhynchus; species Ptilonorhynchus violaceus. Next base: position 109,657 of record VZRJ01013267.1, on the reverse strand, counting down.
AATAACAGTAAATGAGTGTGTGTCCAGAAGGAAGAGAAGAGCAATTGTACTCTAAAAAAAGGGTGGGTTTTTAGTACAGACTGGTGAATCAGTTGCCAGTTTTTGCATTCTGAAGTAGTAGCAGTTTTCATGGTCTTAACTAATAAAAGAGTTAAGGGGTCGAGTTAATGTCGAGGTTCATTTCTTTGCTATTGCCAACATGTGAACCAAAATAACTGAAAAGGTGTTAAAAAACAACCAAAAATATTGATTGCATATTTCTTCTTTAGCTAAAAAAAAAAGGAAAGGCAGAATCAGAAAATGGTCAGAAGGTAAAATCGGATTCTTCTTCTGCTTTGGGAGATGTATGACTATATTCTCCATTCCATAATAGTTTGCAAAATTTTGGTCTTTTCCAGGCATGAAAACATTTTAAGTTTGAATTTCTGTAACTGCAGTCTTAATCTGTAAATCCTTTGCTGAAAATTCACTGAAAGTGATCTGATTTAGGTGGACATCTTTCTTCCAACAAAGTCATAGGACCTTGGTTCACCTCTGAATCATTTGCTGCCTCTGGCACAACTCCCATGCTTGTATCTCCCCTCTGCAGCATTAAAGTGGATTTCTGTGCATGCAGGCTTGGGTCCAGCACTGGTGTAAGGCCATGTAGGAGGAGACTCTGCAACAGAGCCACAAAACTTGGAAATGCTTCAGATTTTACCAGCTGAGATACAGTCTGAGGTGTATGGTTGCATGCAGCCGTCTATTTTTTCTTCCTAGCTGCATGAGGAAGGAAGAAATAAAATACAAATTAAAGAAAAAAACCCCAAACGAACAGCAGGAATTAAGATCAAGATATTGTGTAAAAGACAAAAGCATATATTCCAATAGAGAAACAAAACCATTGAAATACTTTCCCACAATAATTTCAATTTTATTTTGACTGATTATGCACTCTTTTCACCTGTCATGAGGTGTCAATTGCAAAACAAAAGGGAAATGAGATCTGTGCCATTGCCAGTTGAAAAGGACAAACATATAGCACAAAATGGACTGTTGATGAAAATTTCAGAACTCCTGTTCTGCCCACTTACTGCTGAAACCATCGGTTGCAGAGATCTTTGTCTTATATATTGGTTTGTGTTGTTTATGAACCAGCAATCCTTATGGTTTCAGCAAAACTGCATTAGTTTAGGTTCAGCCCTTCTATTTTATTCTTGATACTTTGTCACTACAAAACCACAAAGTTTTAATGAAACTCCTGTGCCATTGTTTAAGACCCAAGAAAGAAAGACAGACTTTGTTTATTAGGGATGTGGATGAAGTATTTCATATTTCAGTTGGTCATATACAATATCAATAAACCTGCAGTTTCACATACCTATTCCTAGTCAAGTGGGCAGTGGTTTCCAGGGAGTTTAGCTGTCCTATATACTGAAATAATAAACTCAGTCAGAAAAAGAATATAAAATTCATAAACAATATTAGACAAAGAACAGTCTAGGAAATGGAGTTTCACCTATAAATTTCTTGACTGTAAGTGGTGAAACAGCAGAAATCATAAATAATACACGATTTTATGTTTTGCATTGTGTGAGTTTTATAGAGTTCAAATGGAACATAATAAGGAAACAGCAAAGCTCTCCCTCGGTATCTCATAAGTTGTGGCTTGAATTTTCCTCATTGATGCCAAGTGAGCTTTTCCCCCCCCCCTGCAATACTCATATAACAGCAGGGATGCATTTAATTTCACAAAAGCTATATATAACAGCTAATTATAAATGGCAAGAATTGATTGATATATACTTGATCTAGCATAAATTCTGTTTAAAAGGATAACCCTCTGTGGCCCAAATTCTAGGTTCTGAGAAGCACTTTTTATCTTGAAATTGCATGTAGGTTTTGCAGGAATGTTTTCTAAAATTTAAGTGATAGGTCTTCAAAAACACTTCAGATAGAGATTGAGATTATACAGAAAGGCAATTAAGAAAGTATTTAGTAAGAAAATAGGACAAACTGCAGTGATGAGGAACAGGGGTTAGTCAGACAAGCTTATTGACCAGCTCCATTTTACAAGTGACTGACTCCTTTCATACCCCTTTCTGTCTATTCTTTCTTTGTTCCTACTTGGTGGCCTTCCCCTGCACATTCCCCCATCAGTTTGCATAGCTCCAATGACCTGGACCCTCAGGTTTGCATCTTAATCATCTTCATGCTCCTGGTTTGCCTGCAGTTTAGACAGCCCATCAATTAATGTGACTGATCAGGTTTGTTTCTAGGTATTGTCTCCCTTAGTTCATCTCTTAGCTCTGTGTCTCTGCATGTTTTGTTATTATTTTCCTCTTCTACTTGTCCTACCATTTTGACGAGGTCCTTGATCGCATAATCTTACAGAAATAAATGTTCTCACATTCTACATGCTCTCATCAATTAGTGACTAAGTAGCTTTGGTTCTCCTTATTGCCTCCCTTATCATTTGTTGGTCATGTTTTTGTCTCGGTTTGTTTGGTTTTGACTTCCCTCTTTTCTTCTTGTCCCTTTCTACATTAAAAAGGTCCTTGACCAGATACAGTAGGGAAGGAGGGAGCAGACACTTTCGCATTCCACATACCCTTAATCTTAGTCTCAAAAACTTCTTTTCAATTAGCACTGCTTTAGCAGAGCAGTGCTCATGTACCTCCCTGGGCAACCTGATTCAGTGCCCAGCCACCCTCAAGCTGTGTCTTTTCCCCCCTATGCTGATACTTACATGGAATTTCTTGCATTTCCATTTTTGCCTATTTCTTCTTGATCTCTTACTGGGCACCTCAGTCTCCTTTGTCTTCTTTACCACCATGTCATCAGATAATTATACACATTCATAAGGCCCCCATGAAATTCTCCATTTTAAACACTTTCAGCTCTCTATCTCCAGATGCTCCAGTCTCTTAAAAATCTCTGTGGCCCATAATGGAGTGTTCTACTGTCACTGCACCGAAATAGTGATATTCTATGTCAAAAGAATGACATTTTTTACACCATCAGAGCAAGGGTAGACTAAAGCAGGGGGATAGGAGGTAAAAACTGCTGAAAAAAAAAGTTTGGGAAATTTTCATCTTAATCTACAAGTGATTAAACATACTGTGCCAAGTACTGGTACTGAAATCCCACAGTTGACTCTCACCCTACTTGAAAAAAAAAAGAAATCAGAATGCTTTCAGAGGTCAGTCTGAAAACTGTAATTCTAACTCTGTATGAGTTGATTGCTTTTCATGGTCATCTCTGAAGGCAGAAATAGATATTTTTTGGTTTGACTTCCCACATCCCTGCCACATACCTCTTTGTATGTATGTAAAAAATATGTATTTTTTATTTAAAGCTAGGTTAAGGTTGCCAGATATGCTGTGCTGAAATCCAAGGGAAAGCAGGAGATAAACAGCATTTCTTTATCAGCCTGTGAAGCAAGTGTCAGTGCCCTGGGAGGACCCACAGGCCTCGCTGACCTTGCCTAGACTACCCTGGAGTTTCCCCCACCCCTGCCCATGGCCCAGGACTCCCCCTCCAGATTTATCCTAGATCTGCTCTTGAGCTGTTCTGTTTTAACAGGGGTCCTGGGCACAGGGATGTGGTGGTGACCTCCAGGTGAGATTGGTAAGGGGCCACAGCAGCCATGGGTGCCCTGAGGGCCCTGGCAGTGAGTGCAACCAACTGGACTCACCACGCATGTGAAGCATGTAGGGTTAATAGCTGGGTTTTTTAAGACTTCTGAGAAATTGCATTGTGATGCTCAGAAGAGTGGTCATTGTTACAGACTATTTGTATATTCTCTGGGATTGCACAGTTCAATGTGAGGCCTTCTGTACGGTACATATTGCCCATATGGCCAAACATATAGACCAAGAATGGATCAGCAGGGAATCCAGGAGTGTTGGTGAGGTCTTTTGGTATCTTAGATACAGCAGGGCTGGACGCTACGGCTGTCAAATTCCAGAATATCCAGCTCAAATTTTTTCAGCCAGTATGGCTAAGAGAGTCAATAGACTATATTATCATAAATAATCTTTCCAGCATTAAAAGCATGTTGAAAATCATGTCTCCATGCTTCCTTACAGAACTAGTGGTGATGGTATTTTAAGCATCCACCTTCAAATTCTCTAAAGATTTAGCTGGCAAATATAAACACATTGTTTATAACTGAATTTCTTGATAAAGGAAAAAATAAAATAATGCATGAATATAAGCTTAGTCATCACACATGACCATTAGGTATATTCATGTAGTCATGCAGAAATTTACATTTTCCTTTGGTTTAATTGAGAAATTGCTTTCTACCAACCCAGACAAAACAGAACACAATTATCTCTGAAAAGTATGTGGACATAAATTGAGTAAATAATTACTTAGCATTGTAAGAATGGAAATAATTAGTAAAATTAATTATATGTGATATTCAAAAAAACAGACAAGTATCATTACAAAATTGATAAAAAATAGGTATCACCCTTTTTTTCCCCCACATTCTTAAGTATTCTAGATCAGAAAATAGTCTTCAAAATGAGTGTATTTCTAAGGAAACAAAGTATCTATGAAAATATCAAAATTAAGCACTTATTTTTTTATTCACTTTCGAGTTTTTCTACAATACACTTTTTCTCACAATTAGCATTATTCTGATTGACATTTTACTTTTGATAATCTGTGTTTTGGTTTTTTGGTTTTGTTTTTTCTTTGTAGAAACCAGTCCTTTGGAGAAATTTCTTCCTTTTTTTCTCCTGTTGTTTGGGGTATTATGTGTTAGATATGTTTAAGCACACTGTAACTGTCAACCTACTTCTGACCTTTCACTCATTCCCTCTTCTGTAATGTGTGTTCATTAGCAATACCACTCTAGCTCTTTTGGCTGGCTGTTATTTTTCTTTATCAGGAACGGAAAAAATTTCTTCCTTCTCTCCAGATGGGGATTATGTAAAATATAAGCTCTACATTTGTGCTCCTTTGTGTACATATGAAAGCTTTACAAAGTGTAATGAAAAAATCTTTGTAGGCCCCAAGGTATATATGTTTATTTTTTTAATAAAGGAATGATAATTATAAATTTTGAAACAGACTAGGGAAATTTTTGTAAATCAAGTTTGGAGGTACTGTCAGTTTTAAAGTATCATCTCGTGACTTACCAGAATACTTTTCATTGAAATATAGATTTGTAGTAGAAGAAAGGTTCCTTCTATGTTTTCTGCCTGAAGCATGCACTGTTTAAATTTTATTATTTAGGCAATCTGGATTTGAAATTGAGGGAAATTAATGGCATTTTTAACAATCCAGAGGATTTGATGTAACATCATTTCTCATATGCAGGTGACCCTCAGAGAAGCTGATTGTGTTTTAAATTAGGGGTTTTCCTTTGACAGACCTCTAAACGAATAGGCAAGAACTACCAGAGTAATCACAGAATATGGGCAAGTATTTACAAACAGGAACAGATCTGCTTTAGCTCTGCCTACTGTTAAAACTTGTGGAAAATCAGCCAATTTAAACATGCATAAAACTGCATTAAATTGCAGCACTTATTAAAAATCACATTATGGTTTATTTTTCCTATTCCAAGAAGTTGTTTAAACTCAGCATTCAATACTAGAAAACCTTGACTTTCAGTACCATTAAACAAGACAGATTTGTAATAGCAACAATTACAATAATGATAGTGTAAAATTTTTTGTTGATACATTTATACTCTTATGTCATGGAGAATGGATATTTCTGTTTTATGACCACTTTCTCAAACTTCTTAGAACTGTTATGTGTCATGACTTTTTCAGCCTGCCTTTCTCATTTTCATTTGGGCTTTTGCCGAACACTCCCCCATAAGGTAGTTATTTTATCATAAGATTCAATGGTAAATTCCAAGTGCCGAATAGTGACAAGGTTAAGGATGTTTTGGTACCAAATGTGTCTTCAGAAGAGTTAAGAAAACTTTGATTTTTTGTGGTTTTAAAGTGTAATTGAAACTGGTAATTTCTCTCATAAGTCAAACCAAAATTATATCAGATTGAAGAATTCCAGCCTTCAACAGAAAACAGATGGAACAATCTTGAAATCAGAGAAGCCTCTAATAATTAAATGCTTTTGTTGCTCTTATCAAATGTTGCTTGATTGTGAAGGTCGCTGCTTTCTGCTTTATTGGATGAACATTTATTTACCTGGTATAGCCAATAAGAGTTCTGAGAATGTGATAGAAAAGACTAGTCATTCTGGAGGAAATATTGTGAGTAGGAAAGAATTGCTCTCTAAATTATGTTTTGTCTCAAGCATTCTCGTTGGCTAGTGGGAGCATTCTAAAATGACATGAAATTCCCTATTTGTGTGAAGGCAGGATTTCTATATAACTTTAAAAAAAAAAAAGCTCTGTCTTTGAATGGAAGGCATTTAAGGAAATGAATTTAATTCGCAAACAGATCAAAGATACAAAATTTGAATTCTACAAAAAAAAAGGAGTGTCACAAAATTTAGGATTACACAAACCCAAATTTTATTTCCTCTTTTAGTTGATCAGACTTTTCAAATAAATCACAAACTGAAGTCTCAAAAAGTTTTGTTTATAGAGGAAAAAAGTAATTATGCAACTTTTTCACAAATAAAGTCTTAGGAGAACGATAGATACAGACAGAGAGTGAAAAATATTTTTTGTGTTTTATTAGTCACCAAATGAAAACATTTTGTGAAACAGCAGGTTAGTGGTCTTTACTGCCTCTCAGAAGAGATCCACTTCTTTCAGGTTAAGTGTTTGTTCCTTGAGAAAAATTGTCCTGACACCTGGTAAGACCATCTGTCCTTGTAGTTCTGTTTCTTCTGTGCTCTTAAAATGTCTTTGGATGTCAGTTTGTTGTATGTGGAATATTACTTTAAAAATAGTAAAAATGTAATAGCTCATATGTCCACAGTCATATGTAGGCTAGCAATGTAGTAATGCATTAGGCTAACAAGAGGCCACAAAGCTTATTAGGCCTTTCTAAAAATTACTTTGGCCTGTCTAGAGTTTTGTTTGATCTTATTTAGCAGTTACCAAAATTATCTAAGGCCCAGATGACTGTTATTTACCTTGTTTTAGTTGTTGCATCATGGTTGCATAATGCTTATTACTAGAAAGAATTTTTTTTTTAACTTTTAGATACTATTAACAATTGTTTCGTATGTGCAAAATGAACTATCCATAACCCTTGAGTATTATGCAGTGTAGTGGAACATTCTCCATGGTGTGACAGCAGTAGACTTGAAAGTACAGGCATGAGATGATACTGGGATTGTAAACAGCTGACCAGTGGTCACTTACTGATTACGAAAGAGATGTAAGCATGGGAACTATAGTTTTAATGGTAATAAGAAACCCAAAGAACAAATATTGAAAATGTGTAAAACACATGATATAGCAAGTTTGCATGGAACTGTGACCCAGTGAAGAAAGTATAAGTCATTTCTCTCTGTTTGATAACATGCTGCAAGTGGATCTAAGAGTGAGGAAAAAAACCCCATGAACACTATTGTCCTCCTGGGAAAGGATTTGGTGTACTGATGACCTTTTCTACACTCTCCCTGAGCGAACCCATTTACCTTAGGATCCAGAAGATGGAAAATTAAGTATAACACAAAGGAAAGGTGTATAATTCGCAGATTATGAGGGGGAGGTACACCTATATTTTCCAATCAATGCTTTACTTAAATACTATACAGGTAATTAATTACCTGTTGTCAAAGAAATGAGAGGCCTGTGACGTCATGCCTCAATCCTTTAGGGACAAATTTTTCATTTACATCTTTACTTCAAATTCCACTGTTTTATGACTAAGTCAAGTTCCCAGGTGCAGTCTGAAAGAGTATCCTAATTATGAACTACTTTAGAAAATTAATAGAATGCTCATTATCTACTCCATTATGGGAGAGTCAGAGTACACCAAACAATTCTCTGTACAACTGTGTTGTTTTTAATGCTAAATTCAGATCTTGGCTATACTTTTGAAACTTAGGTAAAGAAAACTACAGAGCAGTAGGTCTAATTTTATATGCTTCACAAAGTATTAAATGAATTAGAATGTTTCAAGTATGTAGGAAGTATTTAATTTTACTTTCTCAGCAGCTTCCACCTAATATTTCAGAGACTTATTTCAAAATAAAATTCAGAAAAGAAACCTATTTTTCATGCTACTCAAAGCTAGCTTGAATAATTTGACATTTTCCTGTTTTATGTGTTGCAACATGGAGTATTTTATGCCCTAGGAGTGACAAGTTCTTTAGAAGTGTGCTCCAAACAAAAACAAACCAAATTTTGCTCAAAGAACTTGTGTTGCATATACAAAAAACAAACAAAAAAACCCCACACCATCACACCATCTTCAGAATACAGATAAATGTAAAACTACATGGAATAAATCTCTTCAGTCCACAGACCAACAATGTGGACCAACCAAATATCCTGCCTCGAGACAGTAAACATATTTTTCTTTGAGAAACTGCTTTTCTACAGCTACATTGTATTATTGAAGGCAACTAAATATTTAAATTTCTTGTCATTTAAAGTTAGACCTACAAATCTTGTATCTAAACTCTTAGAAATTAATGGGTGACTACAAACGGGAAATATGCTTATAGTTTTGTGCTGTCCTGTGAGACCAATTTTTGTCTCTCCCGCTTTTTAAAGCTTGCTTTCAATATGTGGAGTAGGATTTGAATAGAGTGTGTGAAATAGCCATTAAAAGTACTGTGGCAATACAGAGAAGGTTGAAAAGCCTCTCTGATGTATTCAGGCAAGAAGAGAGGCACATACTTTGAGAAAGTATGTATTAGCAAAGATTATAAACACTTCAGAAAAGTTTTTCGGTGTAACATTTTTATCATGTTTATTGGAAATATCTGTCCTAAAGCATAAAATCATTTCATCCTATCTCTTCAGTAACCACAATTTTTCAGTGATAAGAATAAATTAGCTGTCTAGTGTGTCTGCTGTACTCTGACAGTAATTTCTATGAAGATCAGAAAGACCAGAGCCTTGTCATTGCAGATATTCCTCTGGGGAAAAAAAAAAATCTTGATTAACTATGAAGAGGCAGTATGATTTTAACTAAGTTTCCACTAAAGCCTTACCCATCCACTCCAGCACAACATAAACTTCAAAACAACTGGTAATTTGTTGAATTACAGTATGTGCTGTAATCCATTAAGAATCCATTAAGCTCAATTAGTACTTCTGTTTCCATAGAACCTTTAATAACCCTTTTCTCAAAGTATTTTGCAAAGATTAATACTGTACATTTTCCTGACATTTATAAATCACTATTTTGTAATTTTTTACATCTGTATAAACAGTAACATTCTAAAATTTCTGTTCTGAATTATCCTGGAGCAAATAACATAGCGTATTCATTTAGGATGCTTAATAGGATAACAAAGCTTTGGTCAAATGTCTTCTTCCTCCTACCAAGATCAAAGGTGCGAGTAGAAGCATCTGGCTAAAATTTCATAAACTATCTGAGAGGATGGTGAGAACAAGTAGCTAATTAAATTAATTCATTCAGTTAACTTTACTTTTCATATGCACACCTGAGTACCAGGGGATGTTTTGATGATTTTGCAGTGTGGGTTTTTTATTGTCTTTGGGGTTTTTTCTTTATTTTTGTTTGTTTGTTTTCTTTGTTTGTTTGTAAGGGCAGGTGTGGTAGTATAATGATTTAATATTTTGTCAATCGTCACACCTGACAAATGCAATGAAAAGGCAAAATTTTCTTCACTTTCAGTAGCAGTAAAAATCTGCATTCTTGCACTGCTCTCAGTGAATGTATGTATGTATGTATGTACAATTTTTATATAGATAAGAAACAAAAGACCACTGAAAGGACTTTTTGTGTATAAAAAACCTCTACATTTTTTTCACAGTTGATTCTATTGCACTTTTCTGATACTGCCAGTTGAATTTGTTTTTTACATGAAGGTAAAATATTTTATTGCAAAACTCAGATACAAAAACTATTAAATCACACTATGTATTAGAAAATATTTAATATAGAAACAAATACAGAGGGATAAAGTTTTTTAGCCAATAATCTCAGAGAATACTGTGGTTTATCACATATTTTGTCTGAATTTTGAACTCATTCTGACGAATTCACAAAACAAAATACAGTAATACATGTTTGTTTTCCATTTGATCATTGGCAGGCACATTGTCATAATTTATATATAGAAAATTTTGTGAAATATTAAATATGAATGAAGAACATTCATGTGTCTTCACCCTTCTTATTTCTTTAGGAATGAGAAGCTACAGCCCTGCAGTATATAGCTACAGAATATCCTTGCTTAAAATGGTGGATGACACGTCATCCACCATACATCTGTATGATGTACAGAAATACTTTTGCTAATCTGAGAGGGGCAAAACAACTTGTATATTCTGTTCAAATTAATGAGCTTGCTTTCTGTAAAAACAAACAAACCAACCAACCAACCAACCAAACCAAACCAAAGCAAAAACACCAGCCCTCCCGCCAACTCTATGTATGGAGCTGTACCCACACAAAATTCCTTAACTTTACTAAAATTCAGTTATGCTGGTTGTTTCAATTTTAGTAGATTTTGGCTTAAAATTAGTAAAGAGATAACTGATTTTATAATTAGATGGTGCTCATCTTGTCTCTAAGATTTTAGAGCTACTGTAGAGAGGTATGCATATTAGACTAATTTCTTTACTTTCTGCCATCTGCAAAACTTTTGAAAATAAAACTCCCACAGGAATTTCAACACCAGTCAGAATCGCACATAATCTTCACTGGTATAATGGTAAAATAATTATTGACTCCAAGAGGAACACAATTTGATAACAATGCATTTTTCAGTCCTCCTCTCCCAGCTAAATCCTGTATCCTTTTAAGTAGCTGTTTCTGTAAACAGTGTGACTGTAAGCTCTGTATCTCAAATTTAAACACATCTGCCATCTGACTTATTCATCTAAAAATCTACTACAATAAAAGAGCCCTCTGATTCATAATTTAAGGAAGTCTTTAGAGGAAACTATTACATTTGTCTCTAAATGATAAGTGATAAGAAAGGGATAGTTATTTTAGATTGCCTCTGGCAATGAAAAATGCAATATAAAGCACTGCAATCTTAAGGAAATACATGAAAAAAGCTAAAATAATGTAACCATTACATTACTACTTAATTTTTCATGAAACTTCTGCAGGTACTGTAAAAAAAAAAATGAAGTCTTTCGGGAAAGTCCATCAAATTGTAAATGATGAAAAACAGCACTGCAAAACCTATGGGAAAAAAATAAAGAAACACACATTTTCTTCCAACAATGGTGGCTAATAAAAATAATGCTTAAAACATAGTAGTTGCATCACAAACTTTTTTTTCTGATGCCTTGCAATTTCTGTAATGAATCTCTTCTAATAGTGCAAGACTTTTTTTTTTATTTTCTATGTATTTACATTACCTACTGAGGTAAAATTTACAAAAGCAGTGGACTGTGTGGTTTATATCTTGCTTCAAAGACCACTCAGTTTGAATAAATAGGAGCTTATCTTGAACCATGCCTTACTTAGAATGCAGTTCTGATTTTACTGAAGACAGAATCATGGTTGCAAATTTTTAAGTGAAATTTATGTATTTATAAATGAAGTTTCTAGGAGAAGAGAAAGATAAAGGAAATGCACCATCTAAATATTTTTTCATGTATTATTGTTGAATTAGCTGGTACTGAAATAGTCAATGACCACCCCAAAGCTATCTAAAAAAATTGCTTTTAAACTATATATTAGTGTATTGACCTATAACTGATAAGGGCATTGTCTGTAGTCTCCAGATAAAAAGGTATGCATAAAGCAGAGAATTCCAAGGGAGATATTAAAAAAAGCATCGTGTAAGTTCAAAAGGAACTTGAACAATTCAGTAAGTCTTGAGTCTAAAATGACAGAAGAAATATATAGTCAGCTACTTTAAAAAATAAACCTAACCCATAATTTTTTTTCTCGTTATTTGACTGTGTTTCTTTCTTAAATTGTAGTTGGCTATATATTTTTTCTTCAATGATTTATCAAGCTTCTCAACTCCATATTGAATCTAAAATTTTAATTTATTTGAAGCAAGTTTAATGAACTAAAAAATTGTGGGTAAACCCATCACGATGTAAGTGGTTTGGAGTCCTGTTTTATTGCTTTTCTTAATCTGTTGAAAGCCCTGTTTGGTGGCAAGAGACATACTCCTCACTTGCAAAATAAGGATTAATTAAGAGCATTATTTTCATCATCTGCATTTACCTCAGTTTTAAAAAGATTTGTGCTATATTAAGTAGTCTGTAAACACCCGTTGCCTTAAAGAGTGAAGAATCTTAGCATCTATCTAGATATTACAGTCTAAATTGACATTTTACACTGCTTGAATTATCACTTTTATGTCTGTGTATGTATACTGCTGCCTTTCTAAGGGGCTGCTTATTGGGGTGTACTTGGTATGATAGTTTTGATGAATTGGAAAACCTTTCCGACAAACAATTTTTATTTTAAGTCTAAGTCATTTTAAAAGATTGTGAAGGACTAGAATATAATCATGCTATAGATGCAAATTATTCACTGGCCTTTGCGATAGATTGACATCCTCTAAAATTTGTGTTCAACCTTTGTTCGCTTGCTTTAACTTACAAGCATTCACTTTTCCTGCTCCAATTTCACTGAAATAAAATTGAAATAAGGTAAAAATGCTGCCTCTAAGACATGTAGCAGATCTCAAGTCATGCAAAAAGGAGGACCAAGAGCCAGTGTTAAACGTAGATGGCTTCAAGATCACAGAGTATATAGGGCAGCCTCTTACAGCTAAAGCAGAAGGAGGGATCATGAATCTTGTCTTTTGCAGGGAATTGCTACATGACCAAAGATTGCATCCCTTTTTCTTCTGTTACTCCAGTTTTATTTCTTTAAAACACCTCTGTGGTTTTTTTCAAAAGTACACTGTTTGCAGGGAGACAATCCCACATCAAAACACAGCCAGCCTCCTATGGGCTGTTTACGTATGAAAGGGGAAAAAAGTTTTATATCTTTATTCATAATACAAATGGCTTTCATGTAAATGCTTTATTTAGAGTGTTTTTCTGTCTTTGTACAGTTGTGGATCTAATATTGTATAAATGAATATATTTTCTAAAATCTACAAAAGTAGTGTTTAGGATTACTCAAGTTCTATTTCAGCAAAACGTTTGTTTGTTTGTATATATCACGAAATGCTTTGAATGTAAGAATTTGTGCAGTCTAGAAACTAAAGTGTCAAACATCAGTGTGAGGAGATAATAATTTAAATAAATCAGCTTTTTTTTTTCAGCTACTTTTTATCTGCTTCCTATTTGTACACTTCAGCTCCTATCCAAAGACGTAACAGAACTTTAACTTCTATATAATAATTTTCAGTATCCATCTGTAGTTATTTCCACTCAGAAGATTAAATAGCTTCACAAATTGGCGCTGTTTTTCTACACATGCACATGCACATACACAGCTGCTATAGCTAGCAGTCCTTAAAAAATAGTGCCTAAAAATAATATACTTAAAAGAGACTTATATTAGATAAAAACTTTTTATGTCAACATCATATAATTTCTAAATAGCTTTGAAAACACATTCAGTAGTGTCACCTACAAAACTTATGTAAATTGAGATAGAATATCATATCTTTATTACAGAATTTACAATTTCCTATTTGCTATCCACTAAACAATGGAATTTGAGTTTCAAAGGCCACAATGTTAAATGCATATGCAGAACTGTTTACTACAGAACACTTTGCCAACACACTTATGTTTCTGTTGGTAAAATTAGGATGTTGTGTACAGCATAAAGACAAGTCTCAGAGATATGACTGGGGATATTGAATTTTGCTGATTACTACTGTCTTGTTTTACAAGCAGCAGGAAATCTTTAATTTCCAGAAAGTATAAGAATTGTACTGAGATTTAAGAAGAGATATTCTGCAATGTTTTACATAAAATAAGCAGTGGCTTTTTTTTTTTTCTGCTAAGGAAAAATAATTAAAACATTAAGAGATTTATATATCTCACTAGGAAACAAAGTTTCTTTTGAAAACTGTTTGGAAAAACTAAATCTTATAATTTCACAAATATTGTAACACAGTTTTCAAACATTTTTGGAGGGATAGGTCCATGCTACATTTTAAGCAGTAATACACTCCCTTATAAGAACTATCCAAAACCTCTAATTTTTTTTTTTTTTTTAATCTGCTTCAAGTCGTCTTCTTTATGGTAATCATGACCCCAAAGCAGACTCTGTATAAGGTCCCAGACCTACCAGAGCTACTAAACCAGCCTTTGCCACTATTATTTGCGTGGGCTTTTGCAGTTGCCAGTGCTCTGACAGATCAGGCCCTGGAGATTTACCTCAAGGTTCTTCATAAAGAATGAAGAACATTGCCAGACACAGGCAGGAAAACTGATGTCTATTAAAATCGGTGTTTTCTTCCATGTGACTTGTGAAGTGAAGTGGGATGACACCGTTTGTTCAATGGTGGACATAATTCCTCCTTCATCATGCATCTCCCATTACTGGCCGCAGCAGCACCTGAAGCACAGATCTCCCTGTTTAATATGAAGGGAGATAAACAAACAGTACTGGATCTGACTCATCATTCTCATTTGGGCTAGCTGACAGCAGGACCAGAATGAAACAGGACCGTAATGAAAGACTTGCCAGGTGTTCAAGTAATACTTGCCTTCTGGCTTCTTTCAAAATTTTCCCAAGCAGTGGATATTCTGAGAACTTCATATAGCTTCATGTTTTCACATAAAGTTTATTGGCCATTGTCAAACTTACTGCTGTTATCTACCTTGCAGATGTCACTGCAACCCAGCCTTTGTGCCTTTTCTTCAGCTTCTCTCATTGTATATATCATCAAGACTATCGTAAGAGGGAAAAAAATTAAATTAAGACTCACAATAACTACAAAAGTATGTGTCTTTATAGTCTAATATGGATTGTTTGTCCCGAGTATTTATTTCTGGTCACTTAATAAAAAAATATTTTCTTCTATTGCCATTTCTATTAGTCCATCTGACAACAGATCCTGGAGAGATGCCAAAGTTTGCAGTCTAGCTGAACAGAATTCATTGGTGCCTGACTATCCGAGGCTCCACTTCCCCACTGGAAGACTCCAGGAGAAAAAAATTATCATAGATTTGGGGATTTTGGTTTTTTCCTTTTCAATTACATTTTCACATGGATTAAGAAAATAACAGTTGTAATTGGTAAATTGGACATTACTGATGGGTTTTCCCTAATATGACTTAAATATTAAAAATCCACAGCTTTCTGTAACACAAGCTGACATCTCAAGCAGTTGTTTTGGTGAATTTGCTCTAGAAAAAAAACAAATTAAAAAAATTTCTAACAGCAATCAATGACTGAAAATAATTAAGCACATGGGGGAATAGACAGCAGGGTCTTAGCTATGTTATTCTCCTATTGTTTGTTCTGCCAAATAAATTCAGGCTTGAGGGGCTTTGGATTTGTATCAAATATTTGGAAACAATCCTGTCCATTTCCTCACTGCATCTGATTTTCTGCATGTTATGAAATAGGGCATAACATCTGAGAATTCCTCTCTCAGTCAGATTTTTTGGGCTTGCAAATTAGAAATGGTGAGAACATGAATGAATTAGTTGCTTCTGAAAGCAACATTGCCAGAAGAAAAAAGAATATTTAAGTATATGTAACAAAATGAATTTTATTTAAACAGGTTTAGTGTAAGTAATCAGTTTTTGGAAACAGTCTGGAGACCTTGCTACTTAAATGAAGAACTCATATTATGAATTTCCATTTAGAAATTCATGTATAGGTCATGCTCACAAAAGTGACATTACCAAATAGATGTTTTGAGCTGTCTCCCATAAGAGGTGTAGTCCTGAAATACTAGAATCTGCTGTATTATCTCTCAGTGTTAAAGTGCTGTATAATAAAACAAATACATGGAAAATTTGAGGCTAGTACAGAATTTGTCAGTCTTCTGTCTAAACAAGTTGACTTGTCTAGGAGACACTGTTAATCTATTTTAATCTACATTTTGGGTTTTAAGTAATGCAAAGGCACTGAACAAATGGGGAAGGCATTCATTTTTATTACTTTTATAAAACGAAATAAAATATTAATTGAGGTGAGAACAAAATTAAAATGTTGAAGAATAATTTCTTACTTCTGTTCTTCCCTAGATGAAATGGATAAAACCTTATCCAAATATATGGTTCCATATTTATACATGAAGATTTTTATGAATATAACTCCAAATATGGCTGTCCAGATAAGAACATGGAAACTTGTCCAAATGTAATAGCTGAGTTTCAATAACTACAATCAATTAAAGACAATTCAAAGCTATTTAATATCTAGGTCCTTAAATTATTTTTAAGTTGTCGTGGAGCGTGAGAACAAAAGAGGAAAAGAAGTTTTAGTTGCTAAAAGCAAATACAGAAAATGAAATCTTTTCTTATGTGAATAGCAGTATTGTTTGGTAACCTGGCAAAGAAGTGAATAGCTTTCCATATCTGTGAAGATGGAAAGATAAAGAATAACTGCTGTTGAAGCAAATAAAGATTTTCAATTAAAGGAAGGGCTTCACACATTAAAGTGTATTTCTGAAGAGCAGGATATGAAATATTAAACAATTACAGCAAAGATCAGGGGTTTTTACATGCTGTGTGCCTCAGCCATTAGTGCCAGGGGTGATTATAAACTCCTTGTTAGACAGAAAGATATGAGACTTGGAAAAGATTTTTGTTGCTAACAACTAGATTTTTTTTAATACTTAAAACATGGTTTTAAACGTTTTAATATTTGACTTCAACTATTTACTTGTCATATTAACTTGCACCCACAAAGAATGACTGACAAAACAATAGAACATATAAAAAGCCAGAGAAGTGTAAGGTTTAACCACTTTCACAGTTCCATCACAGAGCTAAAACCTAGTTATGCTTCTTAAAATTATTACTGTTCAATATTTTCAAGAATGAGGCGTTCTAGAAGTGACTCATCAGTATAGTATCCAGTTTGATGGGTACCTAAATGTTTGTGTCTCTGCTGAAATGAGGCCTTCATGATCTGTATAACATACATAAAATAAAGTAGAAGTAAATAAAAAACCATGTGTTTTACAGAATAGTTCTTTGGTTGAGACATTCAGAATTCATATCCAATAGCTTCTTCATAGTCAATTTAGAAACTGTAAAAATCTCCGTCGTTTTGCTTTAAGACCTTTGTTTTCACCCTTGAAAGGAAGAAAAACAAAAATCTTATAACAGTATTATCTCCTATAAATCTTAAGCAGAGTCAGAAAGCACTGCATGATTTTAAGCAATCTAAGAAACTGTAGCATAGATTCACTTCATTTCATAGCTGTTAGCTTTTGATTTAAGGTTGCTTTATCTTGCCAGAAGTGTAAAACACAAATGAATAATGATAAATGGGCTATGATGTCATACAGAGCTAATGGCTATTCAGCTGAAAAGTTTAATTAATATTGCACATAAACAATTTTACCTGTCACTGTAGTTCTGACCTTGCAGTTTTCAGGTATAGGCAGATAACTTAAGAAACAGGAACACACAATCCAGAAGTAAGGATATTTGTATCCCTGACATGTGACAGAATAGCAATAAGGGTAATTGAAATATATGATGCATTTGGCATTGATGCAGATACCTAATTTTGGTGGTGTAGGAGAATGACCGATGTGACATTTTGCTCATTTTCTTCAGCTGGAGCTTGTACAATTTCTCAACAGTAAATGACCTTACAGTATTAGATAATATAGTCTTGACCCTGACTGTCATGGCAGCTCAGAGTGTGAACATGCAGTCAGCAAAACAGCCCTATTGAAAGTTACCTACATTTTACAGTGGGGCAAAATCAATTAAAAGTTTCAATGATAATGTCTGATGGCCTTGACATCCTACCTTGATGTTCTCTCAGCTGCTTCTCACAATTTCTGTTCCATCTGCTTCTGGCATTTTCTGTGTTTCCGAAACATGTTTTCACTGAGATGCCACCAGCTTGTCTGAGGGGCTCAGCTGTGCCCTGCAATGAGTCCCTCGAAGCCAGCTGGAGCCATTTGTGTGCGTGGCACAGAGCAACTCTGGCCCCTCCTCACAGAGGCCATCCCTCAGCCTCCGCTGCCAGTGCCTGGGCAATGCTCTCAATTTACTATTTTGGATAACTAAACACACAGTTAAAGGTCTACATTTATTTCTACCCAATGTCTGATCCAATAAGCAATCTCAGAGGACACCCACCTTATTAAGCCTGAAAGAAACTATTCTAAAAATGGGGTGATAATTCCTCCTATGTATATCATTCACCCATGAGAAACAGTAATGTAGAACAGAAAAGACATGAAATTTATACCTTTTAACTAAAACTAAAGAAACTTTTAATTTCTGTAACTCAGGAGAGGACCTTAACTGAAAGCTTATGTCATATTACAGATTAGCTGATTTCAGCCTGGCTTATTGAAGGTGACATTTTAAAAAAACCTCGTTGTTCCAATATTCCTTTTCACTGTTTTAACTCCACAAAGTAGACTTGCTGTTTAATTTTTCTATTCACTGTGCTTTAGTGAGTCTAGAATTAGGACTTTGGCTTCTTTGGATAACTTAAAAATCTATTGTAAATTAAATGGGTATCTTAGACTAGAAAGAACAGAATGCCAGTACATTACTTTTTGGCTTATCAATAATTAGATGATTATTGCTTATTTAAGACGGGTTTTTATTGTAAAACATGGCTTCTGTGTGCTCCTTTTGTATACTGTTCTGAAAAAAAACCTCAAGCAACTGTCCAATAATTAATTTAGCCAGTTATCTAATTTAAAATAGAAACAAAAGTACACAAGTTACTCCCCAAAATTCATATTTTCTAGGTATTACAGTCAAATATATATTTTTGCATGACCTTTCACTGTTTATCAGAATAACTACAAAGATAAGGTGAGATCACTAGCAAAGACCAGCAGCCACTGTTACCATCTGTCAGAGTATGGGCTCTAGTATTTTTTATATTAATGGTTTAATTATTCAGCATTTTTAAAATGTAGACATGCAAAAGACAAAGTTTATGTCATTTTATTTAACTTACCAAGCTCAAATCAAAGAAATTTATACCATATTAAAAATATTAACCTTCAAATGAGAAAGTAAAAGCATAGACTTTCAGACACATTTATTATTTTTCTGTTTTACAAAACATTTATTATCAACTGACTTGTTAAATGTCTTGAGCCATTTGAAATATGACCTGCTTTTCTTAGTGTGCTACCTGTGACATCAGTATAATTTCCATTACTTTTTACCTACAGTAATATCTTTACTGTCCTGTTTTGAATGTTTATATTCCTAGTTAAGTAATATTTTCCTCTTCCTGTTTTCTACCACATCACATACTTGCACATTCCCTTTTTTCTCTGACTCCCTTAATAAATACCTTAAGTTTCTTACTTATGTTTTTCTTGGAACAGCAAGCTTGCTAGGATAGTGGAAGAAAACTTTAGAGCTATAATTTTTGTAATGTCTGTTTGTTTGAGCTTGCTATAACACAAACAGCTTACTCTAATTGTACCAGATAAATCATTGGGAAAAAGCTACTCTGGTTCTTAGATTTTGTATCAGCTAAGCTGTCCCCTTTGGTGTTTTAATTTAATGAAAGAACTTAATTGGTGCAGAAATAGCTTGACAATTTACAGGCAGCACTATTATTTGGAGAGTCTGAGACAGACTGAAGGATGATTTCTCTAACTTCTGAGTCTAACGTGAACTTGATTATAAACCTGTATCTGGTGAGATGGACTACAGTCATTGCTTTCTTCTAGTGTTCATTATTTTGGTTTGTGTCTTCATTATTTTGGTTTGTGACCTCTTGAGGCCTTCCCAGAAGTGCAAGTCTCTAAATTACAGTTCCAGTCTTGACATTGTGATGCATGTTAGCAGAAACTTCTGCTGGGACAGTGGCAGACTTAAGTCAACAGTGGCTTGTAATAGTTTTGAGATATTCCTATGTGAGCTGCTTTATGGTATTAGCAGCCAAAGTCAAATCAATTGTTTACTTTTATTTCAGAAAAAATGGGCTTACAGCATGACATGGATTTATATTGTAAGTCTTCTACTGTTCTTTACCTATCTGTGCATGGATCATTCCAGGAGTTGGACTTCGATCTTCCTTGTGTGTCCCTTCCAACTCAGGATATTCTATGATACCCCATTTTATCTTTGTTCTTTTTCTTTGAATAACATGGTCACTCACCTTTCTCATCTGACTTTTTAGGAATTCTGTAGTTCTCATCCAGCTCTTTGCATATGTCTATAATCCATGGAATCTGCTCTTCAATGCAGTTTGTCTGACACTTTTAAATTATGGATTATGGGAAAGTGAACAAATACCAGTATGGTTAGAAGTCTTTCACTGCTCTGTCAGAACTCAAAAAAACCATCACTATTGTGCTGTAGTAGGGAAACAACATTACTATGTTCCAGCTCATTAAATCTAAACTTATTGTATGCTCAAGTAAACTAAGTACACTGCATAATTATGGAGGCATGTATAAGAAAGTCTAAGCAAAGCCTATCCTTCTTTCTACACATTACTATTTTATATTCAGTCCTTTTTCATGCCTACTTAAAATATTATTTGAACAATAAGAGCTTTGCTACTACTTAGCTTGGTAGTTTTACCACCTTTGAGCTTTGCTTTTTTTTTTTAATAGCAGAAAAATTATTTAGTATCTCCTGTATACAGGCCCTCTGACTGGCTGGTACTCGACAGGGATATTTCTTTGGTAGTCCTACATTAATTATACAGAAAAAATGAAATGTTACTACTTTGGAATGCAGACATTGATAACTGAAGAAACATACTAATTTACAAGCAATATTTATCATTGTAATTTCCTTAGTGCTGTGCATAATAAGTCACATGTTCAAAAACAGTTCATATTTAACAGGTTTTTCAGGGTAGAGGAAATGCCAACCATGAAGTTCTCAAAAATACAGATACAGGATGGTGATAATTTACTAATTTCAGGAGTGACCAGTGGCAGGTCTTCTGGAGTGCTGCAGTCATCCTGTGAAGGATAGGGACACATTCAGGAAGGAAAGTGGATGCAACATTAAAGTGAGAGAGAAAGAAAGTGGTGCAAAGAAGTGTATGCCTTTGTCTCAGTTCTTTAAATTAGCATCACATTTGAAGGAATGGAAATGATCCCCTGCAATCTTCAGGGGCCTAAGTAAAATACATCTGTACTTTCCAAGAAACTCTATATATGTTCAGAAAATAACCAAAATTATTTTTTAAAAAGCATTGATTTTAGTGTTTCTAATTTTCTTATACTTTTAAAAAAAATTTAAAATGAACATAAATATTGTACATATAATCCCATACAAATATAATAAATATGATGGTTTTTTAATGTAGCCTTTACTGCAAATCATCTGCACTGAAGTAGTCGGTGTATTAGAGATTATTCTGGCCTTCAAGACATGCTTTCACTGAATTCCTTTTGCTTTTCACAGAAAGAATTGAGGGGGTTTTGACTATTGAAAAATTACAATAATATTATTCTGTAGATCAGTACTTGAAGAACTTTCATATAAAGGAACATTCTCAGACTCCAGACCCTGTTAAAAGATCTCTCTCTCTGCTTATTTGTTATTAAGAAGTAGTAGCATTTAAGAGTTTGCTTTTCGCACTTGGGAACCAAGAATCCAGGTTATTTCTTTATAGTTCTCAGTAGAATCCAAAGACTTCCCTTAGACATTCCTGAACAAAGTTCACTAATGTTTTCTTGGGAGGGGAGGTGATCACAACTTCACAAAAATAGAAATATTCCCGAATCCCACATAAATTAATATTTTCCTGATAATTAGAGTCATTTGCATTATGAAACGATGTGTATTAACAACTTTATATTTGTGCCATGAACAGCAGACTTTCATCCTTTTTTGTAACAGAATTAAATGCAAGAGGTTTTTACTTTGTCTGGTTTTGGATTTCATTTGGGATTTTAGCTGCAGTTTGTTACTGTGTGTACATGTGAGTTCATCAGTCTTTGAAAAGATACACACTGAAGAAACTGCTGTCTCAAAATAAATTTCCTTATTAGTCACATACTGTGCAAGCTAGTGTAGTGTTAACACTGATGTTAGGAACACTGCTGTAAAGTAAATGCTACAAACTGGAGCATATTTATCCTTCAAATGCAAACACAGCTTTAGTATCTCATTGTGAATTTCAAATTATAACTTCACAATTTGTCCATAAGGAAATAAAATTTACATACAAAGAGACAAAAATAATTTAAAAAGCGGTAGCCACATGTTAGGACAGTTGGAAACTTGACTTAAATTTACAAGTGCCTTGTAAATTATTCTAGCTGTTTTCTTGCGCGAAAGGATGAAAAGTGTAAAAACATTAAAAGTACTCAGTAAGTTTTTTACAGCATCAAATCAAATGTTTTCCCTATCTTTGGGCCATTGTAGAAATAGGTGATTGTATGACCTTCCTTTATTGATGTTGGTAGTCATATTTTTCTAAAATACAAGTATATTAATGTCTTTTAAACAGAAAAAAATCTTCATAATTTTAAGAAGATTACCTTTATCATCACTGTTCGCAACTCATTTTAGTAAATGCGCTATATGTATGACTTGGACAAGCAATATATTTGAATTCATATCTCAAAATATAGTGAAGTTTCAGTAGCTTGAAAGTAATATTATGATGGAAAGAAATACATATTTCTTACCACTGATAATGGCTGTCCGAAGTAGTTTATAATAAGTTTAAATCAATTTGTTTTATGACTTACGCACTAAGTACTTCCAAATTATCTACTTTATCAGAATTAATTACTCATATTGCAATAGGACAAAGTAAGTAGTACTTACAGATCTAATTACAAGTAAATGTAATTTTACATCTTTACAGATGTAAAAACAAGTAAACATTCCCATAAGCAGGTACATTCTTAAGGCAATTTACAACCTATTCCTATATAGATTATTGGTTAATGAGTGCGGTAATCAAGTTGAGGTCAAAGTTAAAATTAAATAATACATTTGAAGTTAAAGGAAATATAACAGTTAATTCAAACTATTTAGGAACTTTTGCCATCAGAGGGCAACATAATTAAAGTGCGAAAACATCAATGTTGGCATATAAGATCAGAAAAACACAGAAAATTACTCAAGCTGGCAACAATTGCATATTAGCTTGGATTCCAAAAAACTTTCTCCTAGGAGTGTTGAGTCACAAATTTACCTCTAAATCTCATTGCTATGTCCTTCTTTGGTAAGTTTTCAACCCTCCTCCACAAAATCACATACCCTTTCTGTGAGCTTCATCAAAATGCAGTTCAATTAGGCAGATGGGAAAATAAAAGAAAAAAACCTTCTCCTCAATTAATAGAATTAGAATCATAGAATCATAGGTTATCCTGAGTTGGAAGGGACCCAAAAAAAATGAGTCTAACTCCTGACTTCACAAAGAGCAACCTAAAAGTTAAACCATGCATCTAAGAACATTGTCCAAATGCTTCTTGAAGACTGACAAGCTTGTGGCCTTGACCACTTCCCTGAGGAGTTTTCCAGTGCTTGACCATCCTCTCAGTGAAGAACTTTTTCCTGAACTCCAATCTAAACTTCCTCTTATACAGCTTTAAGCCATTCCCTCACAGCCTATCACTGGACAGCAGAGATAACTGAACAGCACCTCCCTCTCCTGGTCTGCCTCATGAGGAAATTGTAAACAGCAATGAGTTAATCCCTCAGTCTCCCCTTGTTTTAGCTGAACAAACCTAATATCCTCAGCCGCTCCCCATAAGCCACACCTGCCAGTCCTTCCACCATCTTTGTTGTCATTCTTTGCACACACGTTCAGGAGTGGCAGGAAAGGGTATCTCTGTCAGAAATTTTCAGTTACAATTTTTTTAAAGGGGAAGGAAAAGAAATTCCCAAAGAAAACCTGTGTTTTTAACCTATCTTTTCAATATGTGCAGGTAGAAATGGTATACAGGGATAACATAGACTTTTATGATCCAATAGTTTCTATGGGCACTTCCAGTTTATTATTGAGAAACTGAGCCTTTTGATAACTCCTGTTTACTGCCACCAGTGCACACTGGAGGTCAACCAACTTAAAGAAACAGTTTTGCAGAGAAGGACCTTGACGTTCTGGTGGACAAGCTGATCATAAGCCAGCAGAGCACACTCACGGAAAGGAAAGCAACAGCATGATGCTGTATTAGGCAGTGTTGGCAGCAGGTAGAGACTGGGGTCCTTCCTGTCTGCTCAGTACAGATGAGACCATGTGGGGAGTGCTGTACATTCAGACTTTAGTCTGAAGACTATCAGAAATGTCCTCGATAAATTAAAGGTAAATAAATTTTTTACTGGGAGGGAGGATGAGGACAGTCTGTGTGCCATCACCATTACCCTCCTTATATTATACAGTGTCTAAATAGTCTCATCACCCAAGCTGTCTAAACAGTGGGAACACCTGCTTCAGGAAATTTATTAAATGATATAAGGAAAAATTACTACAGGATACAAGTTCATGACTGTTACCTAGCACATATTGCTCATTATATTTAGGGAAAAAAAACAACAAACCAAACTCCACTTCTTGTGAAGCTCAGACTAGACTCTGACTTTATGCTCTTCATTATGCTCTTCATTTCTATGATAAAGGATTAAAAATAAATGCAGAGAGTATTTGCTTTCCTTAATGGCTCACAGAAATAAGCAGTAATGGATATTTGAATGTGTGTTTAAATGTATGTTTAACCTTTCATATTAGTAAATTCTTACAGAAAAAAAACCTCTAAAATAAGTGTATGTTTTTATGTATCTGATTCTGGGTTTGTATTCTGTTGTTTTGTTATAGTATTTCCTACAGCTAAAAAGGATTGAATATTCCTTCTAATTCTTCATGCTTAAGAATTCTTTATTAAGCCCATTTCTTTTCTTTTGTCCTGCTTGTTATTCTTTGAACTTATGTCTCCTCAGGCTCTTCGATATTTTCTATTGACTCTTCTCACTTTAATTTAATTACTTTTTCTTTTTCTGAGACTTTGCAGAAATGGAAGGTATACAGGCTGTACTGAATTATATTTCTTGCTTGACCTTTAAATATTAAAAGATGAGCAAAAACTTTCTTGAAATAGATTCAAACTTTGGATCCATGATCTTCTTTGAATCCCATTAAAAACGTGTGTTTTTTTCAAGTAGGATTGCATGCAGGAGCTATGAATAAAATCAATAGCAAACAGCAGGTTTAGTAATATATAATATGCTCTGAAAGTGAAAAAATGAGGCGGGGGGAGGGGCAGGGTGTTACTTAAAAAATCCACTTAGAAATAATACATGAATCCTTTAATGGATATTTCTTCGCAAAAGAACTATACTTCAGCCAAAATTTTGATTTTCATAGGGTCAATGAAGCAAGTAGCTTAATTCTGATATCTCTTCACAATGACATGTTGTTAGGACTCAGATAAAATTTGTAGCTGTTGTAACATTTTGCTGTGAAAGAATAAAACCAAAGAAAACCCCATTTAGAAGAAACATTTTCTTTTTTTTGTGATCATTCAGTAGGTAGCAGTCCAAATATACTCTCACACAAGTAAAATAATTTACTTAAATCTCTCCTAATAACTTCATGTGGTGGTTTGGGGGGTCATTATTCATACTTTCAGGAAGACACTTTAAATATGAACAAAAATTTTGCATGACTTTTATTAAAATATAAAGTTTGGCAAGTTTAGGGATTAAAAAAAAATGGTAATAATAGATCATTTTCTGATTGGGCAGGCAAACCTAAACTGCTCTTACTCTTCTTTTATTTGAAACATTGTGTAACTCTAACCATGAATCGATGCTTTATCACCTTTGAAAATGCTCCCAAAGTAACAAAGAAAGAAGTCTGCATAATCCAAGGGGGACGTGATTAGTGACTTGCCGCTCCACCTAGACACTCACAAGTCTATGGGGTTGGATGGAATCCACCCAAGAGTACTGAGAGTGCTGGCAGGAAAGGTTTGGGGGTTTAAGGTGTTTAAGATTTGGTTTTATTTCTCTTTACCCTGTTCTGATTTGATTGGTAAGAAATTTAATTAGTTTTCCCACCCAAGTCTCTTTTGTCTGTGACAGCAATTGGTGAGTGATTTCTCCCCTGCTCAGTTGAGGAGGAGGCTGATAGAGTGACTTTGGTGGGCACCTGGCATGCCCACCACAACATCTGATAGACAGATCATTCCTGCCAGCCCCAGGCAGATATTTCAGCTACAATAGGACATCTAAAACATTTTCTTAT
This sequence comes from Ptilonorhynchus violaceus, assembly GCA_013397565.1. Taxonomy (NCBI): domain Eukaryota; kingdom Metazoa; phylum Chordata; class Aves; order Passeriformes; family Ptilonorhynchidae; genus Ptilonorhynchus; species Ptilonorhynchus violaceus. Next base: position 83,303 of record VZRJ01013267.1, on the reverse strand, counting down.
GTTTAGGTTTGGTAAACAAATCACTCTCCAAATTATTCCAGTACTGACATTTGTCTGTGGCTGAATTTGAACTTTAAGCAGAAGATTATTCTTGGGGAAAGAAGAAAGCATACTAACAATTAACATAAACATTGCCACTGTTCACATAGATTCATATTTCAAGGATACTGACACATCCTCTACTCAGAGCAAGGTTTGTGTTGTAATTAATGGAGTAATAACCGTAGGAACTGAGTTATTTACGCCTTTGAAAAATCTCATTCAGCTGACACCTAAATCTCAAATTGTAGAACATATCTATCCTTAACATATTCCAGGAACCAAATGTCCTATTCAGCTAATATCTGCTTCCGGAAACTGAACTTCTTTCTATTTAATGTCATGAAGTCTTTTTTTTTTAAAGGTCTGGACATCCTGTGAGACCATGTCTGTGCTCACATAACTCAGTGTCTGATTAGAACTTGTAGGCAATTAGTTATAGAAGGCTGTGTAGAGGACTGTAGGTGTTTATTAACAATTCATAGGCACCAATTATTGTGGCTTACCTCTTGTATTGTAGATATTGAAGAAGAATATATGGTTCATAGACTGGCAATTATATGTCGTTAAAAAGTCAATAAACTGCTTTACTCCTGATTTGGTTTAAACTGCATGAAGTAAGCATTTTTTTCCCTGCAACAGTCTCTAACTCATACAGTAGATAGGTACGTCTACTCAAAATCTAGCTGAAATGGGAGCTGTAAATTGCTCAGGTCATTTTTTAAATTTTTCTGTTAAGAACTTGGGTCTGCAAACTCCACTATTCAGGAAGGTACCTAAGTGCTGATTGCATTAGTGCTAAATATGTAACCTCTACATACTTTGAACTTGCCCTGACAGGAAACTAGAGTAACTACTGTGTACAAAGTCCACTGCTGTGTAAGACCTTGAGTCTCACTGAAGTTGATATGTGCAACTTTACTATCTGTTTGACCTATATTGGTATCGAATTGCTGTGCAGCTATCAACATTACCCTTAATCTTTCATTTGTTATTCATCAAAACACAAGAAAATAAATAAATCCCACAAAATCTGTAACAGCTTTTTCACGGCTCCCTGTTTTTCTGTGAGTCCTTTAGTTTTCCTGCAAAAAACCACTTTATATGGGATCTGTTGACACTCTTGGGTGTTGGTTTTTTTGCTTTTCTTCTCTCCCCCCCCTTTCTTTTTCTTCTCCCCGCCTTCTTTTTCTTCTTTTTCCAAGTGTCCTATGCAGCAGTATAATTCCTTTAAGCATTTATGACTTTGTTACTCAAAAATAGTGGATGAAAACCAAATTGAAAATTAAAAGCATTTATTATAGAACATCTATTTGGATTACAATTTTTCACAAGTTTCTTAAGTTTAACTGATGTTTTGTTATGTCTAATTTTATGAAATACATGACCGTGTTTCTCTAAGATTTAAGCGAACTTTTGAAAAGCTATGCTGTATAAGAAGGCAAATTTTGAATCCAGACAGGTTACTAAATTTTCTGAGTGTCAGTCGTTTATTGTAACTCACCTCTTAATTTTCCTCTTTGAAGAAAGAGAATGTTTTTATATTTGACATGGTTTAAAAATTATGTCTTATATTTTTCAAAATTATTTGACCTCTAAAACAATGTAATAAAATTAATATGTATCATATATTACACTAGAAAATAATACTAAATTTGTACTAATAAAGTTACCAAATCCAGCATTATGCCAAGGTTAAAGTTCTTTATGTAGTCCTAAGACACTGAACTTCAAAACATTTGTGGAGTTTAATGTAATCACGTCATGTAAATATCATGTATCATAATGCCTTTTTTAAAATTAGATTTTTGTCATTCAGCATGATGCTTTTGATGATTTTAGAGTCTTAATGTTATGTTTTAAAGTTTTACTTATATGTTACGAAGACAAAAAAACCACTATACAAACATAAATACTATCAGTCCACATCAAAAAGCCAAATCAGCAAAGGATCCTAAGTAAAACGGGAAATGTTAGGTATGGTTTTGGATACGAGACACAGACTTTTCACCTTTATTTTGAATTTAATACAAGTTTTGCATATGATTCTCTTGTTTAAACAAGATTTTATCCTTCTGATGTCTTCCATTTTCCCTGTCTTCTCTCAACTTGTGCTTCTATTTGTAATACACTTTCCCAACAAAACCAAAATGGGTGTATGAAAAATTTTGTTTTCAAACTTTTTTTGTTTGTGCGCCACTTAACACACTGTGCCACTAAGCAGACTTCTTTTGTCTCAGAGATTATCTTAGATTTAAGATTATATGTAAGAATGAGATATTTTGCTGTTATGGTTTGATAACTTTAGGAAGACACTGCAAAAACTTTTACATAACAGCCTGCTTTACTTGCAGTTCCTGACATGTCCTGGTATTGATTAGAGGTGCATAGGATGTTCAAGGCTAAAGTAAGGATAACAAGGTCTACTAATTTACTGAGGTAAGCTATATCTAACCAGCGGGGAGCAAGACTATTTACAGCTAGGTAACCATAGCAGCAATACCCTATAAGGCTGAGATTGCTTACATACCGATGTCAGAAACACCAAATTTAGGTGTACAGATTTTTATGCCTTGATGTTACCAGTATTTTAATATTTTTAAATTTTTTTTTCCCTAAGGTTTCACATGTCTATAAGAATGCATATGGCATCGTGTTGGTGTGAATATGTAGATATCTGTTATGGTCACGGAGCTTATGTTATAGTCCAGGCAGTAATGAATCCCTGTACAAATTCCCTTTCATTCATTCCATTTCCTTAAGTGTGAGCAAATGCCTTTCAGGACCCTGTTCTGGGCAGGCCCCCAAACTGACACTTACTTTTAGCTATTCTTGTAGACCATAACTTCACATATATGAGGAATCACAACACAGTTCTTTACGCCAGGGACTGAATATTGTGTCTTCTTTCTCTTTTTCTCTGCTGAACAAAAAATAAAAATTTTATATATATATATACATATATATACATTACAGCATATAGTATTCTGTTTTGTAAAATTTCATGTGATAGTTGACTTCAGTTATGACATTTCCCTTACAAATACAGCATGATAGACTTTTTTCATATTTGTCAGTGATCACTAAACAGTAACTTAAACTTTGGAAGCGCTTTATACAGCTTTCATGATTTTCATTTTTGAAAACTTATGGTTTCATATTAATATGTGCACTATATTTTTTCAAAACCCAATGATTAAAATTTGTTCCACCCATTTTTTTATTTATGAAATGCAATATACTTCAGAAATGAAAAGAGCAACATAGAAATATTTCTGTGAAAATGTATATCACCACGGTTACAATGTGCTTTTGAGTAGACACACTGTAGCATAAAAGCCTTCAGCTGACCTGCTTGAGTATGTTTTTAACAGCCCACACTTTAGGAACATTTTGACAACTCTTTCTAGCTAACACTTAATTCTCATTACCATAGCTAGTATAAAATGCAAGGAAGTCTGCTACTTGGAATGGTCACAGCTCAAAACAAGCACAGGAAATCTTGAACAGAATACTTGGAATGGAGGCTTGAACCATGCACTATATGAATCTTCTAAATTGTGCTCTGCCATTTGACGATCTTTGAGTCTCCAAGTTATACACTATCCTGTGGAGCTTTCCACACTCCTAATAATAAATTATTTCGTAGTTTGGAATATTATCTATGATCTCATCTGATCATTGCATCACCAATCAATTTGGTGACTCAAAATCCCTGTCAGTCTATCTCTGTTGAGAATAAAGATGATCATTCATCAGTTTAAATTACGCCTATACCTTTGTTCACTCTAATTCACTCGAATTTCTTTTAGTATATGGTATTTTCTTCTGGGAATTGTATTTTCTTCAGCTCATTTTCAATTTGTGTGTTGCTATTGATTTCACACTTTAGAATACTAAATGACTCTGACATAGCTTTACAGATGTGAAAATCAGCTCACTGTAACGTAAATACACCCTTTCAACATATGCACATACATCCTCACCATGGGGTTAATGTATTTAATATAGTCAGGATTTTGGAGGTTTGCATCCTCCAAAACATACATTTAAATAAGATGGACACACTGTTCAGGTATTTTCAAATCAAAGAACACTTTTAAATTTATTAGTGGTGGGTGTAACCAGTTAGGAGAGAATGTGAATATATGGGGATTGCCTTCGAGCTGTCTTTTTTCAACAGATGTTCTCAAGTGAATTTGCTAAGAAAATAATTGTGTCTGAATATCTACATCTCTCAGGTTATCTTTTAGAGAAAATACATTTATTCCTTATATGAAAAAGCTATCTAAGAACATTCGTATACCATGAAATACACTTTGAAGTGTGTAGATTAAAAGAAGGATCACCTTCATATTTATAGCAGTTTGTTGACATCTTATTTTAGACTTAATTTGGATAATTCTATGAAAAGGTAATACAAAGGTAAAATTTAAACTTGCAGTCAGTACTGTGGTTATCAAATAAAACTCTAATGTTTAGCAATACTTTGACTGAATTGAAGAATTCAAATTTACTACCACACTTGTGATATGTGTATGGTATATGAGCTCATTAGTTTAAATTATTCATACGTAACTGATGAAAGCAAGTAAAAGTCTTCAGTTGAGAAATCACAGTGCTTTGCACTTTTTACCAGTGAAATCAATGCTGACTGAGGAATTACCATGCAGCTTTCTGAATTTAAAATGAGCTACTTTCAAATAATACATTTTCAACAAAATACAGCCAAAGACCTAAAAATCTATCTTGAAGCGGAACAGTTTTGTTCATATCTTGATGATTGCTTATACAAGGTCAGTGGATTTGACTAAATTAGTATCTGAAAAATTCATGTTTATGTATTCATGTTAGCATTTACTGTACCCAGTTCCCAAAGGAGTAATTAATATCTCAACTTAGATCATCTTCAGCAGATGAAATCCTGTTTTTCACATGGCTTCTTTAGGTATTACTTTGCGCAGGTGTTAGAGGAGCAAAAGGTTCATCAGTTTCAATGTCTGGCACATGTGACTGATGCCCAGGGGACTTGAAAGACAACGCTGGAGAAGCCTGCTCCCACTCACTGGTTACACACTTCCATACTGTTAATGGTCTCATTAGGGAGACTACACAAAATATGTGACTTATTAATTGTGGCCTCTGCTATGTGCAATTGCCTACATAGATTTGTCACTCTTTGAAACATCAAATAGTTTTAAAACCATGGAGTCATTAGTGTTGTAGTATCACTGTATTGTCACCAGAGAAACTGATCTAGTTTACCATCTACCTTGGTATTTTTAATTATGCATTCTGAAATATATCACAAATACACTATCTAGCTTCTGGTTTAAATATTCTTATTAAAAAGAATGGAATAATTTGCTCATTTTCTAATAAGTTTAAGATTTGAGAGTGAATTTTAAAAAAAACTTTGTAGCAATATCTTATCACGGAAGTTTCAGCTAACAACAGGTTAAATATTCCCTGATGTCTCAGTATTCCCCTGTAATAAGAAAAATGTTACATTCAAAAATCTTGAATAACATCCAGAGTAAAATTCAAAGGTATTATGCACATCAACTTACATTTGGCTATCTATTCAACATGTCCATCAATTCAGATAAATACATTTTTATTATTTTGGTGGTTTTTATTAGTTCAGTAACCAAACACAACCAGATTAATTTTTAGCATTTTAAAATATCTTCTTTAAACAAAAAGCAAATGTGACAATTTACTGCCTCAAACAAAAGGTTTGAGAAAAATTATAAGAAACTTACAACTGAAATTTTAAGGTATTTATATCTGAAATTTTTAAATAGCTGTATCTGTGGCTGTCACCGTGTATTCCAGATAAATAAGCATTTATATAAATAAGCATATAGATAAACTCAGAGGATGTTTCCTGAAAGAAAAGAAAGAAAAGGAAAACTAATTGAATTTCAGGACCATTTCAGGTGCATGTAAAACAGAACCATTTTTTATTTTTTTAATGTAATTTAAATACTTGGTACAAATGTGTCAAACACTTTTATAGAGTGGCAAGTTCATAATTTAAGCTGTCAAAAGGTGAAATTATTTTGAGAGGTTTCATCAGCAGGGGGTTAGAAACAGTTTAATGTAAGAGTGTCTGCAATTAATAGAGCTGTATCTAGACAGAGGGTTCATTTATTGTGCTACTGTTGTCCTTCTTTTGCTTTCTCCCCCAACTCCACCCCCCATTTTGGAAAATTCCTTTCATGTGTCCTTTCCTATGTGTCCTCAATAACATAAATTGGCATGAAGAGTTTACAGCACAAAAAAGGTATTCCTTCCTATTTTCTTTTCCATTTATTACTAAGAATTAAGGCTTTCAGGTGAAATAAGTTTAATTTAATCTCAAGAGTGTGCATTTGGCAATAAATGAAGGCTATTTACACTGTATTTCTGATAATTTAAATTATTTTAAAATTGTTTTTACATATGAACGTTGAGAGTTTGTCTCTCAAACAAACCCATTTTTTCCTATAAGAGGTGGTGTTCAATTTTGTATAAACAAGAAGATTTTTTGCACTGCACAGGTAATAAGTTTTTTATCAAATTAATCAAACACAGAGAGATAAAGAAAGAGTCTCAATGGAGTTTTCATTAAGAGATTGTACCAGTTGAAATTTTTGTATGAGGGATATTTTATTATAAATTAGGTTCTCCAAATCTCTCAAACATATTAGTGTCCTTCCTATTACTTATTAAGTACAGGTTCATTAGGATAATGAAGTCAGGTGAGTAGCTCTGGAAAAATATGTATCTGAGAATTCAGAGTTCTGAAATACATGCTTTAAACCACCGCTCATTCCACGCTATATTTGCGTCTGCTAGAAAAAGTTCCTTTAATATGGAACCATTGATTTAGTTCCCTTGTGTTAAAAAAGGGAGTACTAAGAGCAGACGTGAGTTCTGCCGAATTTCCTGCACACTTCACCCCTCTCATCTCATTTCTAAAGCACATACCAGAATTTTCCTCCTGAGAAGATACTTTCTATTTTCAATCAGCACACACAGAGTGATGAAGAATTGTCAGCTTTCAGCCACAACACAAGGAATGGATCTATTCTACACACCATGCCTACTGGACCTACCGTTTTTCCCTTTTTGTCCTTTGAGTACAGCAATGCATCCTACACATAGCAAACAATCCTGAAGTAGGAACTAGACACTAAACTCAATATTTCAACATTTTCTAGTTTTCTGCTAAGGGCTTAATCAAGGAATTCACCCAGTCTTCCTGCTGTTAGACTGAACCTCAGCTTGTTTATATTGCTTCTTGTGTTATGCCTTTTATATTTCATAAGAAGTAACAGTATAAAAACTACTGCCAATGCTTTTATTTGTCACTTGATTATATTAATCATGGTTGTTATTATCTAGATCTGTAAGAGATCTTGAAAAGAATGCTTTGTGGAACTAGGGTAAATTCACTAAGTAAGACCAGAGACATAAATAATGATTTGGAGAACAGGGCCCAAATTTTTTTATGGCTTCACCTTGCAGTAAGACTACTTGCTATTTGCTGTGATGCATTTAAACAGGATCTTCTTTTGTGTGACAGTTTAGTTAGCTGATCCCTTTGCTCACTTGCATGAATAAAACCAGAACTTCAGGAACTCAGGATCTGATAATCTTGAGTTCACTGTTCCATAGACCTCAACCACTGATAACTGAGTTGAACAACTAGGAATGAGAGTCTGCCAGTGAGATAATTTAACAAAAATAATAAAAACAAAAGCAACAACTAATGCTACCCTAGAAAACAATATGAAATTCATACCACCTAAAAAGATCTGCCAAAATTATATATTTCAAAATGTTTATATTTGGATGAAGACAATTCAGAAAAAAATGAGAAGGAAGAAAAGAAGACAAAAGTTAGTAGAATGAAATTCAGAGAAGGTCTTTACAAAGGAAGGCAAATTGTTTGATGTTGAAACAAATATAAACACGCACAGTCATAACACAATCTTAGTAATGCATTCATTTAATCAGGCAGAAGCTGTTAGTATGTTTTTATAATCATAAGACTTTTTCTTTTCCAAATACAAAAAAAAATTGGGATGTGTCTGATTAATATCGAAAAATTATTTTCTAAAACCTTGGTAGATTAAGTGAGATTGTTTTGTTTCTCAAGCCTTTAGTGAGAACTTTTTTATCACTTTACTAGAAAGGCCAGGTAATTTCATACCACAGGGACTTTCTGCCTATGCTTCTTTACTGCTCTGCCAGACAGCAACAAGGAACAAAACATCTTTTCAATGCAAGTGAGGAGCAGATAAAAGAAAATACATTTACATCCATTATATCTGAATGAAATATGACAAGTGCTATCATCCTATATTTTGTTTGGTTGGTTCTTGTTGGGTTTGGATAGCATTTTGTAGGGATAGAGAGAGCAGGTCTATCTTTTTGTTTCTTTTTATTCAGTGCCAGTTAGTAGTGCAGATGGAAAAAATCTAAAGCAGATCGAAAGCACTCCTAAAAATACCTTATAAGGTCAATCCATTAAATATAATTATAACCATAAACTAATTTACTTCTATATACTGTATTCTGTGTATTATGTACTGTGTTCTATGCTTTATGAAGTCTTTATGTACCCAGATCCTCAGATAAGTTTGATTCTCGTGCTTTGTTATGAGCACTGGTAGTGTTTTGGGGTTTCTGTTTCACCCCTCCCCACCCCCCCAGTCTCTGATAGAGAAGATTTAGTTTTCTACTTTGTGTGAAAAACCATAGTTTTGAAAGTTTCAGCATTCAAAAATAGATAATCAAGTTTAAAGTTTTTGTTTTTGTTTTTGTTTTTTACTGCAGTACTCTCCAACAAATTACAATGACCTTCTTGCAGGTTCCATCAAAAAGTTCAATCTCAGTATCTCATACTCTGAATGTGAATGTAAACTCTTGTTTATAAGGATTATAAATTAAAAATTTCTCCCATAAATACTGTAGTCATTAGAATTGTAGCAGTGATTAGTAAAACCCAATCACCTTTTGATACTGTAAGAAACAGCATATGATAATATTTACATAAACAATTATTAGATCCATAAATCAAGGTTTTTAATGATTTAAAATATGACTAATTCTTCTTAAAGCATTGCGTTTAAAATCTTGAGTCTTTTAGTAGAGAAACTTCTTGGCTTAGTATTTACAAAATGCCACCAATAGCACTAATGAATTATATATAGTCACACAGTTGCTAATGATATTTTTATACACCCATTGTTTAAATAAAAAAATATTTAAGAATAAGCTTTTATAGTACTTTCATAAAGAATAGGTTTTCTGTAAAAAAATTATTTTCAGTTTTAAAAACTGTACTAAATTAAAATGTTATGTTTTTAGTAGCCTTTTGATTAAGAATGATACTTGAGTGACTGAGAAATTGCAGTCCATTGTATGAGAAGTGGCATTTCAGACTTTCACAGATGAATATAACTCACCATAATTATGTTCTAGATTTTTTATTCTTCATTTATTGTACCTGCAAATATATTGCTACTTGAATGATAATTTTTGCAATTTATCAGTTAAAATATTTTTTTATTCCGGTACCTTTAGTCCGTATTGGTAATGTTAATACTTTTAAAATAGAAAGAATAATTATTTTGAAAGAAAAAGTAATATTTTTCATAAGCATAATCTTTTGATAGAGATATTTGTATTTCTATATATTTCTGAAGAAAACTTATATTGTGAACCATTGTTTTCTTCAAAAATTTGTGGATAACATAAACGAACTTTGCATTATTTAGCAGTTCTTACTGAAAATTAATATTTTGCCCAATTTGCTCTGTCATTCTGGCTTACATAATACCATCAAAATACAGTAAACTGTTATTTGAATGCTGCCTGTATCAGATGCTAATTTTTATTTAAGCTTCACTGCCTCATAACAGCATTCAACAGCAAGGGGAGCTCTAAGACAAGTTGGAGTAAACTGAGAAACTTTCGTGAGAAGATTAGAAATACCGTCAGGAAAAGATAGAGTTTGGAGAAAAGATTTGGTAGGGGGAGGGACATAACTGTTATTCACCATGAGTGAGGCAGCCAGAGGTGTTTACAAAGAACATGAAAAAGATTAAAAAAGTGTAGGAGATTATGAGAAGCAGCCAAGTGACTAAATAGAAATGATCCAAGCACTTTTAAAAAATCAAGCTCACATCTCAAGTGAAATGTGCCAAATAGCTTTGAAAACCACCTAGATATGATATACTGTGTAGAGAGTGGTTGAAATAAATAGTAAATCAGATGTAGATTGATCTATACAGGATGTAATAGCACCTATGAATTACAAATATAATTTACCTTCAAGTCTGAGAAAAAGGCTATATGAAGTGATGTTATACTGATTTTCACTGAAAGGCATGAAGATTGTACTGAGTAATTTTGTCTACACAGAAATAGTCTTTCATAAACATGCTAAACTGGTCCATTTTTCCAGCATTCTTTGTATTAAGTGCAAGATGGTAACTTCTGACCCAAATCAGAAAAAATCAGTGATTCAGCAAGTCCTACATTTGTAATAGCCTATTAATTGCCATTGACATTAAGATTCTAATTGAAAGATTTTAATAATGCTTCCTGTTACTTAAATTTGTATCTAGCTTATAGGTAAATGAATAGTAGAACACTGTGGAATAGTGATTATACAAAATTATTTGACATGTACTGACTTTGAATTTATTTTGCTCATCCACCTTTATTTCCAGCCACTGTAACCCGTATTGTATGATGTAGCAAGGATGTCTTTCCTGATCGAAGATCACTTTGTTCACAAAGACCACATACTTGTGCATATGAGAAATATTTAAGTAGAGACATTTGTTACATGACTGTACTGGTAGACAAGATTTTTTATTCCAAGATATAATATATACTGTGGATGCAAGAGACAATTTTTGTTAAGGAAGGCACAACAAGGGGATAGCTACACCAGAAGCAGAAAGGAATATATAACTCTATCCTGTCTCAGTACTTGGATCATCAATTAATCCTGAAGATGTACATTTACACTGTAGACTGCTTTGTTACTAGCTTGTAACAGATGAAACTTCTGAATTTGATGCAGCCTAAACTTCCTGAATTGAAAATCTAAGAGTCCTTTTCATAAGGAATGACAAAATTAATCAAAGACTGAGAAACCGAATAATATACAGAACACAAGTTGTTAGAGTATTCTGAAAAGGTTTAGCACATCTTGCCTCAGACCTTTTCTATAACTTTTGCAACTCAGCTCAGCTTAAAAGGATGTCTTTGTTCTCACTCAGACTTCATAGCCCAAGCTAAATAGATCAAGCTAGATTAATTCAAAATTAACTTTTTTGTTCTTCTCAAAACAGAATATGTTAGTAGTATTATCAAATTCATTGGAAATTGTGAGGGATGGATCACATCATGTCATTGATCATAAATAAAAGTGTCCATTGTATAAAGTGTTCTGATAGAAATCAGATTAAATTAATGTGAGTTATTAAATATTTTTTCTGTGTATTTGGTAATCCTCCCTACAGAGGTCTATCAGATCATGAATTATTTCAGTGAATTTTTTTTTAGCCCAAATGTATATTATTAGAATACTTATTAACCTTGCCCCTGCAGCTAAAAAATATGACGATAAATGTACTAAAATTAGTTGAGCATACTACTACGTTAATGACCAAGCTTGTCCTTCCTATAATGTTTGTGCTTCTATTTATATTAAAAGAACTTTTTTGTCTAAGAAAGGAATTCTTTTTGTTTGGTGTCTGAAAATTACATAATTTTTTTTTCTTTCTTGGCTATGATACTCAAGCTTGGCAGAGTGAGAAAGCAAACTTGGTTAGAAAGTAAAGTAGCAAGTAATGAACAACAAGAACAAATAACAAATCCTAATCAAAATTAATTTGTTTCATGTTCAAGTCAAATATTTATTTAGGAAGCCCAACATCCTCTGGAAAATATTGTACAGTGCTGTTTAAAGAAAAAGGACTGTGCTGTCACAAGGCGGGAATGACTTTACAGCAAAGATAAGAATTTGTTTTAAGCTGTGGGAATTATTAAATAGAAATGACTAGCACTAATCTTACAGTACAGAAGTGTGAGTGGTAAGAAGGATAAAAAGATTCAATGAGCTGATTTTTTTTCCTACAATGAAACATTATGGAGAAATATATATTTAAATTTATATAGGAAAGTATGCCACTTTCCTATAGTTAAACTGGAATACAACATTTTGGACTAATACTTCTAGCTACTAGAAGTTTCTTAGCTACTGGTAGTTTCTGACAGATACTGTGGATTGTGACATAAGGGTGAGTTTATTTGAAATTTTATTACATGTTTAGAGTGTATATACCACAAAAAATAATTGGACCCATGCCGATTTGTACCACACGAAAATGTTTCTGTGAATCCCAGTTCAGAATGATCAAATATATATGTCATGTAGCCATCAGTTCAACAGTAGTGGCCCTAGCTAGGAGATGATGCCCTAGTCACAATATACTGGCTTGATACAATAAAATAATCTGTGAGACATCCCTAGGAAAATGCATTATATTCTTAGTGTTCTGAGATGTCAATTGATAAAGATCGTACCATCTACTCTGCAGGTCTGACTTCTCACAGAGTTAAATTTGGCCTTCATGCAGCTGTGGTGATTGTATCAAAAATATTCTCTCAGACCAAGGTTGCTTGTTTTGATTGTGTTCTGTGACTTTTGTTGGTGGTTTGTTGTTTGGGGTTTTTTTGGGGGGAGAGGGGTGTTGTTTTTGTTATCTTGTTACCCTTTTATTATCTTTCTTGAGAATACAGAAAAGACAAAAAATCATGAAAATTTCACAGTGATATTTTAATTCAACTAGAGTTTGGAATAGATGAGGATTTACCTTATCTTCTTCTTGTTTCCTGATCATAGGAAATATTCTTATAAAGACGAGTGGTAGGAAGTGTAATTCATCAACTTAGTAAGGAACTCTCATCACTCTGGTGTGTTTATTTAAACATATTTCCAAAAATCAAAACACTGAACACTGTTGTTTTACTAAGTGCCAGCAATCTGATGACTTCATAAATATTTTGTTAATTTATTTTTTATTTCCATTGATGTCATTCAGCATGTAATTCCGTTTCAGAGGGAATTCACAGAAGAGGCTCTGATATTTTGACAATTTATTTTTATATAACAAACTAAGAAAATCCAAAATAATCTTTCAATCATGGTTAGATACTCAACCTGACACTTAAACGTAAACATAGATACATTGACAATTACACCATGACTCGTCCTTCATTGAGGCAGTTAAGGGCTATCAAAATATTGATAATTTATAATAATATTAAATAATATTAATATTTTAGTTAAGAAAAAGAAACTGAATGTGACAATGTGTGAACTCAATCAAAAATAAGGAAGTTAAAGAGGAATATAGCTGCCTATGAACTGTGTTACTAGGCTGAACCATGTCTAGTTTTGAAATTCAGTGTAAAGGTGAGGGAAAAAAATTAATAGGCATTTTCAATTTTTATTTGAGTCTTTTAAGCTTTATTCAAGCCTTTTAATTTCCACACTGTGTTCATGTGCTAATTTTACTGGCAAATTACAAGGTACAGGTATTTTTTCCTCACAACCTGATTGTGTTATACACAACCAAGAGAGAATGATTGGTTATAAATTTCTATGTACATTTATATATACTTTTTATAAGAGCATAGTGATAGTGTAGTGATAGGACAAGGGCTAATGGCTTCAACTAGAAAGAGAGTAAATTTAGATGACAAATTAGGAAGAAATTCTTGACTGTGAGATGGGTGAGACACTGGAACAGGTTGTTCAGAGAAGCTGTGGATGCCCCATCCCTGGAAGTGTTCAAAGTTGGGTTGGATGGGGCTCTGAGCAACCTGGTCTAGTGAAAAGTGTCCCTGGCCATGACAGGCGGCTTTGAACTAGAGGGTCTTTAAGGTCACTTCCCATCCAAACCATTTCGTCATGATTCAATATCGTAAACTATTTGGAAAATTAAAATATTTAAAAAGATAAAACATAAAAAAAATTGTTTGACAGATCTGCTTTTAACAAATTCCATCATTCCTACTCTCTATTTCTACAGTGAAGAATTTGTTCTTTGCCTTAGAGTCTTTAACTGACATAAAATCCCATTATATGTGAAAGATCTACTTTAAAAAGGTATATATCTTGAGGTTATTTTGTCACATATTTGTGTAAGTAGTAGGGGGTTGGGTTTTCTTTTTTTTCTTTTTTTTTTTTTTTTTAATTTAAAGCCTGATGCATTTTATTTTCAAAACAGGATTTATTTCAGACCTAATGAAAAATATATATTTTGTATTTTCTGCCTCACATAAGAAAGTAAGCAATCTCCTGTTTCAGTAACTATAAAGCAAGAGAAAGTACTGCAATCTAGATAGCCATAACAGAATCCTAACTCTGTTTCACTGATCTTGGAAAATGCTACCTTGGGCCTCTCTGCTTTCCAGTGAAAGGTTTTTCTACAGGAATCCTGTTCCTCCTGCACTGTTTCAGGATTCTTATACCTTCTCTTACAATATACCTTTCCAGTTATCTCAAGTGATGAGTTCAGGATGCCTGTCATCCTCCTACAAACTTCTTGCTTGTTAACTTATGTCAAGGGAGACTTCTCTGGTCAAACCAGTTCTCATGGCTGCCAGTTTAGTGGCAGAGTGGCACACTGACTTTTGAGTCTCCTGACTCTGAGCACTCCTTGGAGACTAAACCAGTAGGCTCACTTAACATTCATGTTAATACATGTAACATCTCAAAACCTCCTTACTACTAGTCATAATAACAGGGAAATTGTAGACTAATTTTTAATTAGTCATAGATACTATTAAGGAAATGGTTACTAGATTTGAAAATAGAAATATATGCAAACAGTATGGTCTGTGTAGGTGAGTAGCTGATAGAAAATATTATTTGTGATGTTAGAACTGGGATGTGCACATATGTCACATATCTAGGCAGAGTCTTCCTGCAGAAGAATAATTTCTTAGATCAATATTCCAGAACACAATTTTCTTCCATGATGAAGCTGTTGTCAGTCTCTGAAAACATTCCTAGCCTAGCATGGAAATTTGCCTCCTTTTAGCCACTGTCTGCACAACTACTTGCAAAGCCATACTGTAATATTCCATAACATGTAAAGACTACCTCTTCCCACTCTCAATGCAGAGTTATTTTTAAACTGAATCAGTGCGGTAATTTTATCCATAGAGAAGACTTGCAAAAAGATGTTATACACAGAGGGCAGTGAAGTCAGAGGTGTAAGTAGAGTTCACTGGGAATTACAACCCTGAACATTTTTAAAGAGAGTAACTCATTGAAGACAACATATTGATAAATAAACATTCAGAAATCTCTCATCTTTAGCATTTTTACTTCCTGGAAGGCTACTGAATGCAAGTGTAGTTCTGTGTCTTTCCCTCTTCTTTACTCTGCACAGCTGGAATGCAGTGTCTAGTTCCGGGCTCCCTAATACAAGAAAGATATGTATATACCGGAGCAAGTGCAGCACAGGACCACAAATATTATTAAGGATCTGGAGCATCTTTCATAAAAGGAAAGGCTGGAAGAGGTGGAACTGTTCAGCTGAAAAAGAGTGGTCTCAGGGAGAATTCTATCAATGTGTTCAATCCATTGAAGTGAGAGATTTTTCACTGCAACAACAGGCAAATTTAACCATTGTTTTATGCAAGAGGAGAAGTATACTTTTCTTCATGTGTTTCCTACCTGCAGTAGTAAATGAAGTATGGTGAAGTTGGTTTCAGTTTCCAGTCATTTTGATTTTTATTTTTGAATGTTACATATTTATGAAAGTTGCATAATTTTATCCCAAATTTCAACTGTTTAGTATGTAGCAATGCTAGCTTTTTAAGTGTGATGACTGGGAATTTAAAAGTACTTTATGCATTTGCTACCTGTATGCTGAATTCAATTGACTCGTGAGAGAATAGTAAATCAACGTTTTTTATCCAGTGGGATGTGTAACCAAACAAGAACAAGCAGTTCTATTACAGTTAAGTGACTAATAGTTTAAATTACTACTCTCTGTTTACTACAATAATATTGACCTCATATAGCCTGTGTCCCTAACTCTTAGATTGTAAAAAAAGAATAATTAGAGTGAAGAAGCATGTTTACTTTAATAATGGAATTCACCTCAGATACATTTGTATTAAATATTTTGCACCTGAATCTAAGCCTTGTTAGCATAAATTTCATTAAGTGCTCTTCTGCTTTCATGCCAAAAAGAGGCAGAATGTATTTCAGATTTAGCAGTAAGTTGGTACTGGCAATTTATAGCAGATAAAAATGCTGAAGATAAGCAAGTCTGGAATCAACAATTGGGAAAAGAATATAACATTGATGAAAAAATTGAAGACAATGATGACGAGCTTTTTATATACAAGCTCACGTTTCCACATCACAAAAGATCAAGAAATATTAAAGAAACAGGGCTTAATGTCAGTGGAACAAAGACAATCAAAAGAATTACTTAGTAAGCTTATACTAGTGGGTTGGTTTTTTGTGTTTGTTTGTTTTGTAATAGCTGTCTTTTTTTTCTCCATTCTCCTGAAAATTAATGGCAAGTTGTTTTCTAAGATACAATTACTGACTGTGTGAACAGCTAACTGAATTTGACAGTGCTTTGTAGCACTTTCCAGTCACTTGTCAGCGTTGGGGTTTTTTGTTTGTTTTATCTTTTTCTGTGAGTGTTTACTTCAGGTTTTCTAAAGTTTGTGTTATGAATAAAATTTGGCAAGCATTTGAAGACAGTTTCTTGAATTCAGTCAGAGGCAGCAGGACACCTGCATTCCTGAGCAAGAAGCTCCCGACTGAACTCAGATGTATGAAGGAAGGTACAAGAGGTGGAAGCAGGAGCAGGTGACCCAGGAGAAGTCTAGAGATGTTGTCTTGTCCTGTAGGGATGGGGTTAAAAAAGCCAAGGCTATCCTGAAGTAAAATCTTGTGAAAAAGACAAAAAAAGGATTGTACAAATAAGATTCAGATATACAATTTTATTAAAATAATTGAAAAGATGAGGAAAAAAAGACCATGACAACAATATTATTCTGAGGGTCTAATTGTATCCCTTCTTCTTTCCTTCTCTTTTTCTAATTGCCTTAAACCAATTGCCTCTACTTTGGTCCTAAATTATTCCCCATGCTCGCCAAGCCTGCTAAGAATCTTATTAGAACTGAGCCGGGTTTTCAAAAGACTTTTGAAAGAAGGGATCTTGTCCTGCAAGATAAGCTCAGAGAGGAGAGTTTTTTTGAAGGATATCATCTAGAGATGGATATCATCATCAGACTGAGAAAATATCATGTATATGACTCTGTGGTGTACAGACATTGAGAAAAATATTAGTAATTTCAAATTAGGAAGACCCGATAATTTGAGAAGGACAAAATGGTATTTTGCAGTTGTGATAAACTTCATTTTTACTGAATGTTTTTACAACAAACAGATCTAGACAAAAGCTTGAAATAAGGTAAACAGGTAGCCCAAAATTTGGAAGAATATGATTTTTTTTTTTAATTTATAGGATGATAAGCTAATCCGTGTCTTAAGGGATCTAGGGTCATCTAATCTAACCTCTTCCTCAGATTGGGTTTAGCTAAAGCAGGTTGCTCAGGGCTTTGTCTAAGCGAGTTCTGAACACCTCCAGAAACGGAGATCCCAAAGCCTCACACACTTTTTTTTCAGTGGCCTGTTCAAGTGCTTGATCACCATCAGGGAGAAAAAGTTTCATCACAGAACTTCTTCTGGTGCTTTTGACCTTTTGCAATATGTTCATGTCCTCGACTACAACAATGCTGGGAAATCCAAACAGATTCTAGTAACAGAAGAGGAAGCTTGCTCTGATTTGGAGCCTTCTCATAAATGTGCACTTGTGTAAGTGGAGGAGAGAGCAGGAAGAAAGAGGCAGAAGAGAGTGGTGTCAGTGAAGAAGAAATGGTAGAATTTTGAAGGATTCAAATATATTCAAAAACATATGACGGCTTATTCCTCTGGTAACCCTACAGAAATCTAACTATACTTTTGAATAAGCACTTTATTCTTTCAGGAAACAAGACTGTTATTTCTTGAAAGATTTCAAGAGAGAACTGGCTGTTTCTCTTTGTCCTGTCACTATTAATTATATTGCAAGAAGCAACTTCATTGCAGTCAATGCACCAAGAACGTTGCTTTGTAACTTTTGCTCAGTCATGTACAATTCTTCCAATAAGTCAGTATATTAAAGTAGAGAATAAGATGTAGAAATGTCCTTTTTTCAGAGATTCCACTTCAGGAGCAAGCAGCAAAATATATTTAGTTGCATTCCTCAACAGCAATTTGTTTTATAAGAAAACTGGCATTGATTTTTCTGACAAATATGCCTCTCTCTCCAGTCTTCCATAAAAATCAGTACCACTAGCAAAATAATTGAAGATGCAAAGCAGAGCATACACAAGTGTAAAATAAGGTTAGCCCTTCAGTATCTATTCCATTTTGTTTAAGGTATGAAACAATTTACTTTCTGAGACAGGTAATAGAATCTGGGGGTTTTAATGGAAAATGTGTACTGTATTAATCTGGAATCTCCATTGTTAAAACAAATTGTTGTTGGTCTTATTTTTCTAATATTTTCTGCATGAAAAACTGAAAATTCTTTTGCTGACATGTAAACTTTTGATAACTAAAATAGAAAGCTTAAATAGAACAGTATACTTTAGCAATATTTGCAGAACTTGCGACTTTCAAGACTCAAATTTTAAATGCTTACAAAATAGAAATATTTTGTTAATAAACTAAAATAAGAAATTTTTTTGCTCCAATTGAATTTTTTTTTTTGTTCTAGCCATAAAGTATTTTTAATCTGTTCAGTAAGATATTAGACTGCACTTACCTTTTACCATATACTTTCAAATATTTCAAGTCTGCTTTTCCATTCTGTTGACTTATGTTTTCTACTGAAAAATACTCATAATGACATATGTTTTCCAGCAGATAAATATGAGCTATACATCTAGTCATAAATCTGTGTATATAAAAATTGGCTATATTTTAGCCATGAATGGGGAAATGAAAAAGCAATCTAGGGTTTAAACTGCAACCAACAAGATTCTGTCTTACTCTTTCAAGGCAAAATGAGGCTAATGTTGAAACTTATTTAATTTAAATTTTGAGCACTTCAACAAATGGAAATTAATTGGGTTTTTTCGGGTAGTACTGAAATATTTTCTAATGAAATGTTTTCACAAAAAATGTTTGCACATTTTTCCTGTTACCTCCATAATTGCCACAATTTTTACCTGTAATTTTAAATGTATCATCAATTTCTATGAATACAAATGCTAAAAATATCTTCAGTAATTTTATGTACAGTAGGGCAGCCTTGTGAAAGTTTTTGTCATGTTCACATACTTGAGTATGTTGAAATAGCAAGGCACAAAAGGTGATTTTACTTTAACTTCCTATCCATATGGACAGTGAATTTTAGAGCAACTGAACAAAATTTCACACAGGTACTTGGAGAAGAATGCCTTATTTTTTCCATAACAATTTATAGACAATAATTTTGGACACAATACATTCCAGTCTGTAGACCTAAAGCTATTCCAAGTTAAATTAAGTTGAAGAATCTGCAACCAACGGAACGTGGATTTTAAATTTTTTTTAGTCCTCTTGAAAAAACATTCATAGAATCACAGCATAGAATGGTTTGAAAGGGACATTAAAGATCATATAGTTCTAACCCCGCTGCCATGGTCACGCACACTAGAACAGGTTTTCCAGCAGATGCAAAAGCAGAAAGTAATTACACAGGCAAAGAAATATGTGAAATAAATTGGCAGGAAACAAACCCCTTAGAAGGTGTTTAGTCCTTCCATAATAAAGACCCATAGGCAGAAATCCTGCTCCCACTGCAGTGACATAGTATAAGTTGGATTTAACTTTTTCATGTATCAAAATTAGGGTCTCCCTATTACAGAAGCTCAAAAAAAGCCAAAACTTCTTTTGCATGAGTGTTTAGCAAAATCAAATTCTAAGTCTATTAAATCCTGTAGTTTCCATTTCTTTCTAGTCCATAAGGTTCTTATTCTTTTTTAATTATGTGATTGCAGAGGTGCCACCAGCACTGATGGTAAGCTCAGCTTTGGCTAGCAGGTCCTCTAAAAAGTGACTGGAATTGACTGTGCAGTGGGGGAAGCTTCTAATGTCTTCCCACAGAAAACACCCCTGCAGACCCCTGCTATCAGTACCTTTTCACATAAACTCAATAAACACACGCATACATAGAGGACTCAGTTCACTGGGGAAAGCATAAAAATAATGTCCAAGTCTTTCTCATTGCTGGCATTCAAATCTCCACACATACACCTATACCACACGCACCCTGGCCTCACCAGCTGTTGGCTCCAAGAATTATAGCCTATGTGATCCATCAACTCCTCTCCAGTTGCTTGCAGTTAGACCTTGCAGCCCTCATACATAGCAGAGAGATTGCAAAGGAAAAATAGTTAAGAAAAGGATTTGATAATACTTTAGGTATCGAGCATAAGGTTTGGTACTGACTAATATCTGCTTACATGCACAGAATTGCTTTATGTCCTCTCCTCTGTATTTTCACAACCTTTTCCCTGCTCAGTCCATGCTGACTCAAGCCCTTCTTCACCTTTGGTCCTTTCATGAAACATGCCATAATAAACTTTATGATGAGAAGAGACAATGTCCCTTCTGATATCCATAAGAAGTTTCTTACAGTCCCTCAAGACTCCTTAACTATCTCTCAACATTGTGATGATCATGCTCCAGTTCTTGTCAAATACTAAGTCAGATTGACCCTTCCAAGGCTGTGTCAGGGTAGTGGTTTGTTTAATGGCCCATCAGTCAGTGGTGGACAAATTCTGTTTTTTGTTATTGCCTCCATTATCACCTGCTCATTAACTTCTGTGTCTCCATGTTTAATTTCTTGCTTTCCTTGCTTTTTGTTATTTCTTTTATACCGAATAATCCTTTACCAGGCAACATAATGAGTTAGAATGTTCCATATACTCTTACAAAACATTCAAAGTTAAAGGGGTATTAAACAGATAAAAATGGGAAAAATAAATTTTAAAAAAGAAAATTAAAACAATAGGAAAATAGCATAGCATCAACTAAATTTTAGGAATGAAAACTACTTACTTCATTATGAGCTAGCAAATTTAGTAGTTACTTAGAATTATTCACCACATAACTCATCTGAATTGTTCATGTCATTTTTGTGAGGATTAGGAACCAGAAGTTTTAATAGACATAGCTTACGTTGAAATAGGGAAGAGAAATACAAAATACCCAGGACAGTTCAACTTAATAGAACTAAATAAGATAAGTACAGAAAATAGATAAAAAGCAATGTGTTAAAAGGAGATGAATTCTGCCCTGCAATCAACACTACAGAATAATGAATATATCTTTTTGAGGTTTTACCTCAATTTAAAATCTTCAAATTTGTGACAGTAAAGACTAGCACACATGTAATACCATTAAAATTTCATGGGCATCTAAACATAAGAAACCCCTTGTGAAAGTCTCTGGATATCAGGAAGACAAAGAAGGAACATGGACATTAAATAAGTTCATGAATGTCTGAAACAAATTTGTGACTGTACATACTTTTGGTAGACCATTGCTGACATTTTTTTAATAAGTGTCTAATTCATGTGAAGTCCATTGATACTTTAGGTATGTGAAATCCAATGGCAATTAATTCTGTAGTTTAATGTGAAAAAAAATACATATTGTTTATTTTAGACTGCGACTGAAATTTTCATTTAAGGATCACCCTTCTAATTTTCTAAGAAATAAAGTTATGTCCTCATTCAACCCTTTCCTTTTATTATTCGGGTGAAAGCGCCTAGATTTTTATCAAGATTCTCTTCCAGTATCCATTTTTTACCATTTCTAACTTCTTTTCTTGAACCATGTCCTTCTTTTGGTGACCAGAATTGCATGTAATGTGATTATGAATCCACACATTTTACTTACGTTTCTTATTCTGCATTCTGTTCCATTCTTGAGGCTTCTTGACATTCCGTTTGCCCTAGAGGCTGCTTGCAGAGAGAGAAAATTGTTTGACATGACTCATAGAGAATGGTAGGGTCTGTATTTTTAACGTTTATCTCTGAAACAAAACATCTTCTTTTTATGTGCATGAAATGAAGTATTTTAATGGTTTTGGTGTAGTTATATATATATAAAAAATACGCATAGCATACATAGCACAAAACCCACTAGGTATCACAGTACAAAAATCCTGAAACAAAGGATTTATGCTCTTGGACCTTTGACAGTGTAATGAAAAAGGAAAAGGTTTGGCTAAATTTCCAAAACTTGCAATTCTTCTATTAAACTCTATTCCCAAAATATTAAATATTAGCAATGGATAATAATTTTGAAATGGTATTCAGATATTATGTTTCTGTTTTGTGAGTAAAATAATGTATATTTTAAGGCAGAAGCTTCCACCTATGTGACAAAGATTGTTGTCAGTGTTTCCAGTTAGAGGTACTGCTGTAGAATAACTTGTGCTGAAACACAGTTGTAGCTTGCTGATTTTGTGTTGAAATGCTTTAAAGTTAATCCTTTGACACAGGACAAAAAATTAATTCCTCAGTATCTAGGTCATCTCTATAATCTTTTATTAGTAGTATAATTATTTTTATGCTTATATAACACATATTAAGGGAACAAAGCTTAAATAGCACTTTCTGAGATCTAGATTTTAACGTAAAATTGATTTCATCACTGAACACTCCTTTAAGAATTGCAGTGTTGGGCATTTTAACATCATGAACCTTTTCCTCTTGTTAGGTAATGTTATTCATTTTTATTAATATTTTATATAATTTTGAGGAGTATTTCTACCCAAGGGTACAAACTTTACATGTGAAATTTAATGTATACAATC
This sequence comes from Ptilonorhynchus violaceus, assembly GCA_013397565.1. NCBI lineage: Eukaryota > Metazoa > Chordata > Aves > Passeriformes > Ptilonorhynchidae > Ptilonorhynchus > Ptilonorhynchus violaceus. The sequence goes on along the minus strand of VZRJ01013267.1, from coordinate 60,294 downwards.
TGAAATTATTCCTCTGTTATGTATTAAGATTGCAGTCCCACTCTCCTAAATCATAATCAAGTAACTTATGTTACTTGATACTAATCTAATAATCTAAACACTACTTTACTACTAATAACACAATTAGTTTGACATACCCTGTAAAGTTCCTGATTCACCACACTATAGCTTTGTCTAAATAATTAATAAAAATGTTAGAAATTATGATTGCACTATTAGTTTTTTATCTAACACACAAAAATTAATATCTTTTGGACACACATACCATATTTCATTTTTTCCTGAAATTCATATATTAACCAAAATCTAAACTGTCTCTACCTTAATTCCCGTGAAATTTTGGAAAACCCAAACAGAGAGTAGAAAATTCTGAAACGTGAATATCTGTAATTAAAAATGTTAGCTAGTTCACACAATAATATCTTTTCAGAAGCTGGTTCCGAGGAATCGGTGTTGTGAGATACTCATGACTGTCAAAGATGATTTCCTACAGATTCTTTGTGGTTTGGATGATTTTTATTCTTTGCGTTCCATTCTCTCTTCCCATACAGGTATGTAAAGAGACAGTGTTAGGAATGGGGAAAAGCTACTTTGATTCATTGCATGAATTAATACGGATATGTTGGAGTTTTCAAAACTTTTTTGGGTTGGATTAGAGAACAAAAGTGGAGTGAAGAGAATAAAATGTGATGAAATCATACATACCATTCCTACGGGATTGGTATTGGGATCAGTGGTGTTTAAAATCTTTGCTGGTGACATGGACAGGGTGCTTGAGCACACCCTCAGCATATTTGCCAATGACACCAAGCTGTGTGGTGCAGTTGACATGCTGGAGGGAAGGGATGTCATCCAGAAGGACCTTGATGGGCCTGAGAGGTGGGCCTGTAGAATCCTCATGAAGTTCAAAAAGGCCAAATGCAAGGTCCTTCATGTGGGTCGGGGAAATCACAAATACAGTCTCAGAGGAGAATGGATTGAGACCAGCCCTGAGACAAGGACTTCAGGTTTTTGATGGATGTTGGTAGCTCAACGTGATCCGACAATGTGCATTTGCAGTCCAGAAAGCCAACCGTGTCCTGGGCTGCATTAAAAGAAGACTGGACAGAGGGAGGTGATTCTGCCTCTTGTAAGACCCCACCTGGAGTGCTGTGTTCAGCTCGGGGGTCCTCAGCACAGGTAGGACATCAGCCTGTTAGGGTGAGTCCAGAGGAGGGCCACAAATATGATTAGAGGGCTGGGGCACCTCTTCGATGAAAACAGACTGAGCTGGTTAGGATTGTTCAGCTTGCAGAACAGAAAGCTTGGCTGAGACCTCATAGAAGTCTTCCAGTACCTAAAGGCCTACAAAAAGGCTGGAGAGGGACTTTTCACAAGGACATGCAGTGACAGGAAAAGGGGGAATGGCTTTAAACTGTTGGAACCCCGGGTTCAGATAATTTCAACCTTTCAGTGTTAACAGGTAATAATTTTCAAAAGCACACAGTGTTTGACCTGAGGCCTTGGGAAAGACTTCCCTTTTCAGGTGATAACACCAAGATTGCTACTGTGTAACTAAAAAGCAATTTGTTATGTCACTGAGTGAAATATGTAGAGATGTAGAAAATTAGGTTTATGAGATATTAGTAATGTATTAGTAGCAAGATGGAGGATTTTCGGTGTGGGTTTTTACTTCTTCTTTCTTCCTTCTTCTTCACAAGTCTGGATAGTTTGGTATTGGTTCAAAAAACCCGGAATGCGGTTGGTAAATGAATAGTTACTGGATTACAAGTAAACACATGTTAGTTGGCAACTCATAATTGGATAGATTGGACTTTAAATAGCCTTGGAATTCACAGCTCAGGGCCATTTTTCCACCTTCTTAACTTAGGCACGCTCTGTGCAGCTATGCCATAGATAAGAAATTAATAAACAACCTAATTAGAAGACCATCTCAGCACCTCCTGCATCTCACTCCAAACTCTGAGTAAAGAACTCTCAAAACAGCAAAAGAAGAAATAGAAATAGTAATACTAACATTAAACTAACAAAAGGTAGGTTTAGACTAGACATTAGGAATAAAATCTTTATTGTGAGACTGGTGAGACACTAGAATAGGTCACCCAGAGAAGCTGTGGAAGCTCCATCCCTGGAAGTGTTCAAGGCCAGGCTGGATAAGGCTTTGACCAACATGATCAGTGACCATGTCCATGGCAAGGGGGATTAGAACTAAATGATCTTTAAGGTCCTTTCCAACCCAAACCCTGAGAGTCCCAGGATCAAGGAATATATAAAGATTTTAAGTTATTGGACATTATAGACGAATTTCATGAACAAAATCTTATAAATAAAATACTGTTTAATTAATTTCAAGTTTCAGTTTTCCTCCCGCGTTGATCCTCCAGTGATAATTTTATCATTTTGTATGGTAAGAAATGGAAAATAAGAAGCAAGAAAATGATCCAAAACATGACACAGTTAGAAGTGACTTCTAAAAATGAGTTCTGACTTTTGATGAGGAAAGAGGATGTGCAGTTTTTATCTTTTTCTTTTTAAGTAGTACAACTACTTAAAAGTGGTTCTTGGCATCTTCAACCTTTTTTTTTTTGGCCTTCAGTTCAGACACTCTGACGCTAAAACTATTATGGGAAAGCCACACCATTTAGTTAGTTTGTTGTCTTTTTAAATTACCAGTTTATAAGGCGATTAGAATACAAAATCACAGCAAGCCTGAAAAAATTTCAGCATTAGTATCTTGAAGTCAAAGAAAATATAAAAAATGCATTTCTCATTATTTGGTCATGTAAATAATAGGCATCTACTCCATCTAAGATGACTGATGTGGGTCTCTCCAAACTATACCTACTTAGTAATTTTATTTTTCACAAATTCTGTGTCATGTCATCTTCTCCTACGCTTCTAGATACTTTTTACAAACAAGGAAAGTAGTGATCTTATTTGTTCTTGGCATGATTCATTTTATTTTTGTAATTAGCACTTGTCTTGTTTTCTCCAGACATCTGTCTTGCTTATTTTTTAGGATTATTCTGGTTCAATCAGCCAACTACCTCCCTTCTCAATCTTACACATATAACTAGATTTTCCTGTACCATTTTTATTCAACCACAAGTTTCCCTTTTCTCCTTTGGGACTATGGATAATTTACATATATTTATGCTTAGCTGTTACAAAAGGTTATTAGTGTTATACAACAGTTACTGGTTACGATATTATTGTAATGTTACAAAGTGATTACTTTATCTGAGTGTTTAAGTCAAACATATGATAATTTTTTTAAATTGTGCTTCTGTTTTATCAGAGCAATAAGCCTTTGTTTTGGCTGCAATCACCTGCTGCATGATCTTGGACAAAACACATTTGTTTCTTTGCTGTATCTGTTTCTATGTCTAATTCATAGGCACATTACAATTGACATTACATTTCTGGAGCAGACTGTCAGTCAGAAGTTGCTTGTAGAGCATCTGTTAAAGTAATGCAGTCCAAGCATTCCTTATACTTCTGATGTTGGTATTTATACAGTTAATATGTTCTTTAACTTCATAAAAATCTATTGATTCTGCTTTATGTACTTGGTTATTTCATTTTGTTTAGAGCTTTCAAAAAATCTTAATCCCCCTTGTGTTTTCCTTTCTTCAGTAATTGAGAATCCATTTCTGCTACCAAAAGAGAGGCTCAATTTTATTTCAGTCAAGTATGAAGGACGTAACACGGAAACTCCATGCTTTGCTTATTATTTGGGTTATTTCATACCTAGCCTTCTAACAGCCTTTGATCTTGCTAGTGTAATATTCTTGCAGTATATTGGGGATGTGATGAAACAGAATCGCCTAATTTAAAATAAGTGGCTCCCAATGCACAGGTAATTGGGTCTAAATAATTTCAGACCCATTTACACCTTGCAGCTACATCTATCAAAATGACTCAGGAGACTTGCATAAGGTACTGAATAAAACTAAACTCTTCTAGTGCATTGGTTAACAGTACTATCAGAAAAAGAAGATTGCTAGAATGTGTTAGTTATGTCTCATCATGGATCAATAATATGCAAGTTTATGAATTAAATAGCACATAAAATATAATCCCTTTAAAAAGAAGAAAAGAAGTGAAGTCTGAGTACCATTAAGTAAAAAGTGTACATCCCAGAAAAAAAGTAAATTTTCTTCTTCTTCACCTAATCTGATCTTTTTCACCCCATAAAATGAAATAAAATGGACTAAAATAAAATAAACCAACATAACTTCTTAGATCTGTATTTTACTTTTTATGTAGTTAAAGTCTGCTTTTTGCCTTTGGAGTGCTGACACATTCATCTGAGTCAGCACGTTTGTCCAATTTTATCCTTTTTCATCCTTTTGCTCCATCTTACTTGTGTATATTAGAACACCCTCCCATTCTTCACCTGTCATATTATGTTATCTTTTGCCCTTTCTATCACCTTCTGCCTATCTCTGTGTTGCAGACTCCTAATTGCCTCCTTGCCTATCATGCTGTCCTAATTTCTTACACCTTACACTCCATGCTATATCTTAAATGCACTCTTCCGTCCTTCAGTTCTGCCTTCATTTGAATATTTGTGTTATTCATTTTTCCCCACTCTGGGATTGAAAATAGGCTGAAAAATTTACAAGGATATAGCCAGTGGAAGTTCGTGCTAAAATTAACCCTTCTATGAAATCACAGTATTTCTGAAGGTTTTCTACTTCATTTAAAATATTGGTTTTGAAGGCATAAAAGAACGAAAACTGTACAGCAAATCCTAACAAGATACAGACTCTAGCATTATTCACTTTCCCAAGGACTATGGTATCAATGCAGCAAAATCAGCTTTCTAAACAGGTTATAAAAAATCAGCTGCATTTGTTTTTTCAATTGGGCAGGATTTATATAGTACATGACACACTAGGTAGCCTATACTGAAATAAAAACATTAAACCAGAAGAAGACCATAGAGTTCAAGTCCTGAAAACCACTCTAGATACCCGGAGCCGATACTTTTCTTAGACTTGAAGGGAATCTATGGCTCTGCTGTTCATACAACTAGGCTTTTGGTAGTAACGTTATGACAGTAAAGTGAAAAACAATTAAAACCATAAGAAAATATATTATTCTAGTCCCTGTTTCAGCAAAGCTCTTTTACATGTGCCTAGCTCTAGTCATTTAAAATACCTCAATTATTTCAGAGTTAAATACGAGTGTCACTAGGTCTATATCTGAAGAAAGAAGTTCATAAACATTCCATGTGGAAACATGAAACTTAATCTTCTAAGTAGGATCTTAATAGACTATGTATGAAAAGATTGAAAAGAAAATCATGTCAACATAAACCAATACTTTGATAGATCACCTTGCCAAAATAGAGGTCACAAGATGTCCATCTTTTATTAACTGTGGTATTCAAAGGCAATTTACTTAGGTAGAGACTAAGGCTACAGAAGATACTCAGCTAATTTGCTTCTCTCGTGGAAGAAAGGAGGGCGAATATCATCAGCTATAATATCAAATTTTCCTTAAAAACCAACTGACTATTTTTAAATGTGTTCCAATGGTCTAGCCAATACTAGTAGTTGCTAGCAAATACATATCAAAGATAATGGTTTTGCAAAGTGAACAGTAATTTTTTTACCACAAAGGAAAATCAGCTTTTCAGTTGGAGAAAGTAGCATGAATTCATGTGTAGGATAAAAGATTGCCCTTGAGTAAACCCAGCAAATTAATATTTTACTGATTTTGCTTGCTTTGCAAAATTTAGCATGACTGTGTTCAAACACAGTAGCTAAACTTTTTGGAAAATAGCCATACAAAACTGTTCAGGAATACTCTGACTGACAGGAATACTTGTTTTGAAAAAATTACTTCTCTGAAAAAGGCTCAGCAGAGGTGCAAATGTTTGTGGACTGATGTGCCTTTCCAACACTAAGAATATATTTGTCCGTAATTGTAGATTAATAAAGAAGCCTTTTGGTATTCCTATGGAATAAGAATGAATTAAAGCATGTGCAATTTTATCTAAGAAAATGCAAACTGTATCATGACTGTGTTATATGACAAACTTATGGATAAAATCTAATACAAGTGTTCATAATGTCAACATGATACACCCTTGCTAAAGTTCTTTCCTTGGCTGGAAAGTGCCTCTCTGTAGCAATTACTGCCTCAGGGAATGTGTACAGCCGTTGTATTTCATCGATTAAAAGACAAATCTTACTCATTGAAATACAAATCAGGTCTTTTATATCTATCAGAGACACATAATATATTAAATTTTCTTCAGGGCACATATTATTTCATGTACTTCCAAATTCTTTGCCAATCTAATAAACTGATCCTCCACAATTTTTAAGGACTACAATAATTCTTTTCAGACTGTGTTCAAAACTAGAAAGATCTTCACATGTATATTTAATGCAGAAATAAAATAATTTTTAGAAAAAAGCAGATATTTAATTCCTTTTTATGCATAAGGGCAATTACAGTTAATTCTAATTCCTCTTTCTGCTCTCTTTATATTGTCTTCTCTGACATTATATGAATCTGGAATGCCTCATTATAAAAGGCTATTGGATGAAAACTCACATGCTGAAAAGTCTTGAAAAAAATGAGCAAGGCTATATCCATCTAAACGTAGTGCTGTTTTTAATTCAGATGCTGGAATTATAATGTCATTGCACTTTTCTTCCTATTAGTTGTTAACACCTGAAATTTTGGAGATTTTTTTTTTGTTTAAAATCTTGTATCAAATACTTAGTTTGTTATTACATTTACAGGTAGCATTAGTTGCAATTATAGCAAAATCTTTTATTTCTCAAGACAGTTTTAAAATTATGGACAAATATATTCAAATGTTGACTTTAAATCTTGGGGATTCTTTTGTAGATTTCAAAACTCCTCATCAATTTGAAAGGACAGTAAAGGTATAGTCTTTTACAGAAAAATATTTCTGTATTATGGACATCATATATGCTGTTGACCTTATTAGTTAAAATTTCCATACAGTTATTGATTATATTTTTTTTAAATGTAAGACTTCTGCCATATTTGTGCAATAGTTGCAACACTACTGAAGTACCTCATGTTATTAGACCACGGTTTCTGTCTTGAAGATTCTGAGATATGGTTGCCTCTGAACAGGATAATCTTTTACAACATTTATGTTAACTTTCCTGAACTATGGGTGCAGGAAAGCTTCAGCTTATAACATTTTAAAAATATTTGTTTGGGTTTTTTGCTAAAATAATGTAAACATCTTCTACTAATTATATCCTTTCTTTACTATCATGCTTGTGTTCTGATATGCTATTCAGAACGCAGTTTTCTAACGTAGCTCAATGATAAAACTCCACTGGCAGGCTATATGCTGCTGAAAGGGGTCTAACAAGTCTGTGCTGTAACATTATGGAGCAAGGGTTTGTGGAAAGCAAGTTATAAGGTGGGATAGAGAATGATATGTCTCAACACGGATTCTTACATTTTAATGTCTGTTTTTATGTAGAATAACATAAATATTTTTTCTATAAATTTGGATCATTGTGCATTAATTAAATCTGAGGTGATTTAACACTACAGTAAAAAAGTGTAAACTTTATAAATGGTGATTAATATACTACAAATGCATGCAAGAAAGCCCCCAAAAACAAGTGAATATAATTATTGGAGTAAACAGCTATTCAAAATGCATAATTATATAGAGTTGGAAAAATACACTAACAGTTTAGTCGTTTTGATCAATGAAAATAATATTCTTCATTATTGAAATACCGATTCCTATAACAAGAGTATTTTCAGTGTACTTTTGTATAATTTTAATATTTTTGTAAATCAAAAAGAATGAAAATCAAGTTTAGGTTACATTTAAATGACATGTTTAACTTTCTGTCACTATATGACAGAATATGAAGTTATGGAGATCCACGTTTTAATTAGGACACTTTGGTGTATTTATAAGGTAATATTAGGTTTACTTTCTACTGCCAGTGATTTAAATAGACTAACATAATTTCTGGAAATTTATAGAATGTGAGTTCAAGTCCAGAGCTTTACTTAGAAAGCAACCCTTTAAGAAACATCCCTTTATTCAGCTTCGTGAAATAGCTGTTTGCTATTCTTCTAATAATTCCTTTCTTCGTGCCTAGTATAAGTTTTAATGAAGGTTATATATGTATAGTGTCATTCATATGAAGATTAATTGCCAAATCCATTTTAGGAAATGAATACTAGAAACAATATTAAACTAAGCCTTAATGATAGAAAAGGAAAGTGATTACAAGAAAAATAGGGAAACAAAGCAGAAGGGATAAGGGCATGGAAGAAGAAATGTTAGGAAATACTGAGTTTGTATTAGTTGTTATAGTGAACAGAGGAAGTTGTGATTAACTGAAGAAAGAAAAAATGGTAAAAAATTTTAGAAATTTCTAATAATTAAGCAGTCAAGGATGCTTAATGATTTTCAGCAGCTGTTCACAAACACTGTGCACTTTACTGTACTGTTATCTGTTCATGCAAGAGATGGATTCTTGTTTTACACATACATGCTGCTGCATTTGTTACCCTAGGGGAGAGAGAGACTGAACCCAGTAGAAAAATCCATCTGTAAATGCATATTCTAGTGATCCATTAGTAATGAACCTGCTCCATTCAATAATTTTAACCAAAGCAATCAATGTCTGAACCACTTTTTCTTTAATCATGACATATTGCATGGAGAAGCCTCAGGCTTTTCTGTTGTCTGAATAAAGGCCAAGGTTCTAAGCTAGGTTTTGCCAGTGTCCATTAAGAATTCAATTCATTAATGACCTAGACATTTCAATATATTTGTTAACAAGGGCTTCAACCATAGGAATGATATATTCTGATTTTATAACAGTCTATAAAAACACAATCTAAACACTATATAATTTTTACCTCTATACAATTAACACTGACAGTATTTACCAGAGTTCCTAGTCCAGACATTTATTGTCTATTTTCTATTCAGATCTAAATGTTCTGTTTTATAAAGACATCTTATCTTTCCAGAGAGTGTGCCAATTTCCTAAGGAAGTGTGTTTTTAACCATTCTAAACTTGTGTTTCAGGTAAAATGCCAATACAAGGTGCCCCCACCCTTTTAAGAGATGCGTTAATGAAGAGATTATGTTTCACTAGTCAGTCTACATCTTTAATTCCTAAAAACAATTAATAATAACAATAATAATTTATACTGCAAGAAAACACTTGCTGAGGTACTAAATTATATCTTCCCTCTTTCGACTTCTCTTTCATGACCACCATCAAATTCATCCTACCGTTCAGTCCCAGGTGTTGCATTATTTGTAACAGTAGGTTGTAAACCCTTCAGGCTGGTTCCCTGGGCATCTTCTCATACAGGAACTTCTAAAGCACTCACCATTGCCCTAGATCTGCTTCTGTTAGTAGTGAAAGCTTCACTGACTTTAGAGCAGCAGTGTTAGGTCAGAGATTTCTGAAATGTCCCAGTGAACATTAACTTGGCATGGACCTGGCACAGTTTTTGATGCAGGTAAATCATGAATAATGGTGAAAAATAAACAGTGACTTTTGAATTTGCAGTTCATTCTTCTGCATATATAAAAGGGGAAGACTTTCTCATAAGCCTTGCCCTTACTTTTAACAATAATGGGCCATCAATTTGTTCATTTGTACCACCTGAAACTATGTTTGTTACATCATATAAATAGAAAACCTTGGCATATATGATACATGAAGCACACATAATGCAGCAACCAGGCACCTGTGACCATCTGCACAAGCCAAGGGCACTCATCCGATGTGACCCTCAAGACAGAATGGCAGGCACTCATCTGAGAGCAAGGGCTGCAGCTCTGACTGGAGAGTCCACACCATCTACCCCAGTGGTGGCTAAGCTACTATCCATCATATTTGAGTAGTCATAGAAGTCCAGTGAATTTCCACTGACTGGCAAAGGGAAAAAAAGGAAGACCTAGGGAACTACAGGCCAATCAGTCTCACCTCTGTATCCAGAAAGATCATGGAGCAGATCCTTCTGGAAACTATGCTAATGCACATGAAAAATAAGGAAATGACTGGTGACAGTCAACATAGACTCACAAAGGGTAAATCATGCCTCTTCAAATCGTGGCCTTCTACAACAGGGTTACACCATTGGTAGGTAAGGGAAGAGCAACTGATATAATCTACCTGGTCTTGTGTAAATCATTTGACACTGAACTTCGTGATATACTTATCCCTAAATTGGAGAGACAAAGATTTGCTGGGTGGACCACACAGTGGATAAGGAATTGGCTGGATTGCTGCACTCAAGGATTGCAGTCAATGGCTCACCGTCCAGTTGGAGACCAGTGACAAGTCGCATTCCTCAGGGGTCAGAATTGGGTCTGGAGCTCCTTAACATCTTTTTCTGGAACTCTTCAACATCTTTGTCAGTTCCCTGGATGATGGGATTGAGAGCAGCCTCAGCAAGTTTGCCAACACCACGCTGTGTGGTGAAGTCAACATACTGGAGGGAAGAGATGCTACCCAGAGCAACCTTGACAGGCTTGAGAGGTGGGCCTGTGTAAATCTCAACAATTTTAACAAGGCCGATTGTAAAGACATGCACCTGGGTCAGGACAATCCCAAGCACAAATACAGGCTGGGCAGAGAATGGATTTGAGGCTTTCCTCTGGAGAAAAACTTGGGGGTTTTGAATGAGAAGCTTGATATGACCTGGTAATATATGCTTGCAGCCCAGAAAGCTGCCATGTCCTGAGCTGCATCAAAAGAAGCATGGCCAGCAGGTCGAGGGAAGGTTCCTCCCCTCCTCTCCACTCTCATGGGACCTGACCTGGAGTACTGTGTCCAGCTCTGGGGCACCCAACATAAGAGGGATGTGGAACTGTGAAGTGAGTCCAGAGAAGGGCCAGAAATGTGATCAGAGCGGCTCTCCTGTGAAGGCAGGATGAGAGACTTGGGGTTTTTCAGCCTGCAGAAGAGAAAGCTCGAGGGAGATCTAACAGCAACCTTTCAGTACGTAAAGGGGGTAAAGTACAAGAAAGATGGAGAGGAGCTTTTCAAAAGGGCATGTAGTGATAGGACAAGGGGGTTTAGATTAGATATTAGGAAAAAATTCTTTACTCTGAGGGTGGTGATGCACTGGAACACGTTGCCCTGGAAGTGTTCACTTCCTGGAAGTGTTCAAGGCCAGACTGGATAGTCTTTGAGCAACCTGTCCTAGTGGGAGGTTCCTGTCTGTGGCAGAAGGGTTGAAACTACATGATCTTTAAAGTCTTTTCCAAACCATTATTCCATATGTGTCATAAAAAGAGATGGACTGTTGCTATTACAATAGCAATTGTAAAATTGCAAATATTACAATTGACACCATAATTTAAAATATATGTGATGCCAATATTGCAGAAGTATTATTAGAAGAGTACTGTGATTCCTGTGGTTCTGGGAACAGCACCTACAACTCAGTGCTGCTGTGTCTGCTATGTCTTTGGTTTCCATTAAGCCCTTCCCCCTGCCTCTGCTAGTTCAGTGCTTTGAAAGGCACCTTTGGGGAGCTGACTATTTTTCACGTTGAATAATAATAATAAATAGGTTTAAACTGAGGGGTGGTGTAACTAGATGAAGTATTTATTACCAGTCTAAATTGATGAGGCTCATATCAACAATTATGAGTCTTGCAAAAAGTGATGCTTTTTAATCAGCTGTGGGAATTGATTAAAAATGCTTACACTACTAATGACTACATAAAATGATAATTCTTACATTATCATTCTTTGTATTTTTTTATACATTCTAATAAATTTTTTTGTGTGTGTTTTGACAAACTTCATTAATATATATAAAAATTTCTTTTACCCTGTGTTCCATATTGGCTACTTCTGTCATGAGATAAATCTTGATTTTGATATTATTTTATAATTAATTAAGCAGTATTTGGACACGAACACAAAAGTTATCAAATCTAATAATAAATGAAGAGAAAATGAAGTTTATAAAGACATGTAGTTAAATTCTTGGAAATAACAGTCCATGATGCTTGTCCATTTTTAATTTTGTCATCTTTAACACCATGATATAATTTTTAAATCACATGATCAAAAAAGATTCTTTATACCTGGACAAAACCAAATTTGTAGCAAATTTCAAGTGAAGATGTTAATATATGATGAATAAGGCTGTGAAATGATCTCATGGATGTAAAATAACTCACTGAGAACTGAATTTTGTATTAGCACTTATGACAAAGTTCTTGTGCAATGCTTAGTGCTTGCGTGATACGTGCAATCACGTATGACAATAATTACACACAGCTTGCCAATAAATGTGGATCCTTCTTTTTCTAAACACTGAACTGGATTTGTAGAATGTGTGACTTGATTTGTAGAATCATTGAGTACTTAGAATTTCTTCTTGCTGGGAGATAAGAACTTACTTCACAGTAGTGTCATAAAGATAAATCAATTGATGTTTGCAAAACACTAAGGTATTGGAAGAATATCATAGGAAATCCAAAATGAAATTAATAGTTCTCCAAAAAGCTCAAGATTTTGATGGCATGTAATCAGTAAAGCCCAAGATCACAGAGACAAGAAAAATGATAAAACCCCCCAGACCATATTCAGAGCACTAACATAGCTATCTTAAAGAGATATAATCAATGAAACAAAAATTGAATCAGAACATGTATTTTGAGGTACATTGCAGAAGAGTTGAATAAAATGAAAATACATAGAGATAATTTTGATCAGCAATAATTGTTATTCCTTAGTGCTAGTAAAATCCTTTCTTTTAATTCTTTTTTTTTTGATGCTGCAAGTGCATCAGTAAGCACCACACACATGGATAAATAAATACGTACAGGAAAAAGTTTGAGGCAGAGCTGTGGCACCAGTATCATCATTATGTGTAGTTTGAAAGGAGCAATAGGCGTTGCTCTGTTTTGTTTTGATCTCTCAGTTCAAGCTCTCAGGAGCATCAGACATGCACGTACTTGTAGCCATCAGTACTTAGGGAAAAAAAAAAGGTAGCGAGCATGGGATATACTTTCAGCCTTGCTAAGACTAAAGCCTGCAACTCATGCAACGAGAATTTCAGTTAGCTAGAGTACTTTTAGATTAAAACATGAGGAACTTGCAATATCTGTGCATTTCCAGGTTTAAGAATCAGCTGAGAAGGCACTTTAAAGATTTCAGTCTTACATGTGTTGTTATTACATTTAACTTTTTTTTTTCAAATTTATCCTTCTCAAAATACACAAACTATTCTCTAACATGCACACACTATGTAGTTGAATTATACATGGTGGAATTCATAGTGAAGGAATAGGTGGCCTCAGTCCAAAGACGAACATTAATGTAGTGGCTGCTGAAATAACAGAAATATTAACTATCCTGCAATCTTCTGCCGGAGGCAGTTATCTCTCAATATTCAGAGATTATTGAAGAAGTCATTGTGTGATAGTTTGTTGTAAATCCGTTTTCAAGTTTCAGCACTCAATATGTAACTGAAAATTAATATAACAACCAAAATGTGGTTCTCATTAATGAAAATCAGCTGAAACCAATCTAGTTTTACATTTTTTGGTATGTGTTTGAACATCGATGTTGACTTTAGAAGTGGTCTGAAACAGATTTGTCTTTGGTTTTGTTTTCCTTTGCCTATATAATCTGTGAAAAACTGTAAAATTAATAAAAGAAATCACTCTGAATTTTAAGAGATGAAAAAAGTTTAGGTTAAAAATTTCTGATAGATACAGATAAATCTGTCTTACCTCACACATCAGAAAAATAGATAATTAGTATAAAGATCGTCCACGTAACAAAGATGGAAGAATTTAATTCTATTTTCTCATACTATAAGAAATTTATAAAATTTGCTTGGATTGCATTTGATATTTCTCATTGTAGTCACAGATCTGGTAGAGCTACTAGGCTTAGTTAATGTACTACAACATAGAAACAATGCTGTCTGAGGAACACTGTATCCTGATATTCTAAACAAATCTACTGTTGGTATCTGCATGTAACTTTAAAATATAGTGTAACACAACACAGCATGGTTTGTCATTCTCTGAATGTTAATTGTTATCACCACTCCTAGGGTTTTCAAAGGTTGCTTTAATTAGTAAGTAATTTTATTCCAAACTTACATGCCTAGATCAAAACAAACACAAGTAGGAAACAGGGTATATACATTTTTGGTTTGGTTTTACTATTTTTCAGGGTCAGACCACTGTAAATTCTTCAGCTTATCAATATGAACACAAAAAGTATTTAGGTGAGTGGAGATAAATGGTGGCTGTCTTCTGAGTTCACAATAGGTCTTGTTTTCTAGATATGTGCTGTCACAGTCAGTATGATTGGGAAAAGTACTGTAGTTTGTAAGAGAACAAATGCTTTGCATAGTTATTTCACATGTGGAACTCAGAGAAAAAAGGTTGCACTACAGCAAAGGCCGTGGTGTGAAGAGCCTGAAAACTGATGGTGCACAGTTCTATGGGTATTCGTCTCCTCTACATCACCCTTTCAAAAAGATCGATGTGACTAAAATGTTGACAACTGCCTCTTGTTATGAGCGTGTCTGTAAGGTGCCAGGGCTGCCTCGGCCCCGCATAGGAGGTGCAGGGGCATCCCAGCGAAGCGGCCGGATGGGGGCCAGGGTCCGTCCAACCTCCACAGCCAGGAGCCGCCGGAGGGCAGCCCCGCACCCACGCATTGGGCACCTCCCTGGGGATGGGAACGGGCTGAGGCTGCGCTGCCGTGCGGGCCCATGGCCCATGGCCAGACCAGCCCTGACCTGCGGGGCCAGGGGCTGAAATGGGGTCCTGGGTCCCGGCCAGAGCCATGGTGAGGGGTCGGCCAAGACATACGGGTGTCCTCAAAGTCCTGCCCTGATAAAAATAACCTTGATAAGGTAGATTAACGTAATGAAACACGACAATTCCTCACTAGCAAAGGACCAGGACGCAATACAAGAGTATCTGTAGAGAAACTATGTTCTCCTATACACCTAGTTCATTGCAATGGTTATACTTTAGTTTGTTCTTTTAGCATCTTTTTCTAATCTGACAATATTATTTTTTTGTAAGTCTTTAAATCAATAAAATTTATTTAATTCACTCAAGATTTCTCAGACTTTGTACTATTTTGTTTACTTATAACAAGGTTAGGTCCTCATGGGATAGAGCTGCTCCTTTAAAACAAAGATCAAGGGGTCAGACCAAAGACAGATAGATCACACTTGTGTCTTTGTTTCATTTTCCGGTCTATACTTATTTTCTTAAGTGTTTTCTGGTTTTCCTATTATTATAGGGTCAAAATCTGCTGCATGATCAAATGTCTTACGTTTGAAAGGTCTGATCAGACGATTATACCTCATGACAAATTCATTTTGCCCCAATTAAATTAAAACAATTATCATTGTTTAATGAGATGTAAAAACTGTTGAAGGTATATTTCCCACCCATGTGCTAAGACTTGAATTTGAGGCTGAGGGAGCAGAGATTCAGGTCTAACATATTTTCACAAGAGTTTATGTAACCCAAACTAAAAAGTAGTCATCCTATAGATCAGAGGTGGTTTTTTTTGTTGTTGTTGTTGTAGTAAAAACTGTTTCAGATGTCACAACATTTAGTGATTTTAGTAGAATAATTGTAGCAATAACCACATATTAAAATAAATTTGGAGAAATGCAAGAATAAAATAATAAATATCTCTCCAGTAGGAAATTTATCTGTTATGATAGGTCTAAATACTTAATGAAGTATAAAATAGTTTGTCACAATTAATGGTATTTTGGAAATGAAATACTTCAGATGAGTGCTTTATGTTGTGTGTTGTCAGTGACTCTAAAGTCAGACAAAAAAAAATTTCAGTAATACATATATACACTATAAAGTCAAAAAATGAATTTTGTTATCAGAGATATTGTCTATAATCCCAGGAAAACTCAGAATCTGAGTATCCATCAAACTTGCCCTATGCTGAATTCTAGTGTATATAGAAACAAGCCACATAGTAAATTAACTTCTAATTTTAGATACTCCAACTTTAAATTAAATAGTTTGGATTACTTATACGGTATTCTGCCCTTAATTTTATTTAGCTATTGAAAAAAAAATATTGTTCATCTCTATATTATTAAGATTTCCCTAAAATATTATATTTCTAAAGCTCCAGCAAAAAGCAACTGAAAGTATATTGAGCTTTTTTTTTTAATTTAATAAACAGCAAATACATAGTGTTTTGCATTATTTTCACAATAATTCAGCTGTGTAGTTTAGAATTTTTCATCAGTGAAAGACAACAGCAAATAGTAATGGGTAATAAATAGAATTTCTGACTGTCAATAAATCCCTTTCATTTTAAAAGAATATTTAAATAAAATCTAGTGCATTACTTATCTCAGAATGACATTCATAGTATAGCCAAGGTATTTGTTTGGTACATATTTTGTTCCTCAGTCACAGGTAATAGTTTGTCACTCAGCACACAGGCCCAGTGAAGAAATTGAGAAGAAACCCTTCTTCTTCCTTGGGCTTTGAATCAAACCTTGCATACATATCTTGTCAAGTTTTTATTCTTTTCTATCTTCTTATTCTCTGGATGATTGACTGAGAGTACCTCATACACTTCCAGATACTCTATGGAATAGAACAACTTATTTTTACTAACCAAGATTTGTTGTAAAACCCACTTATCATACATGTTTATGATCCAGTCTGCAAGGTTTATTTGTATTTTAGAATCTATTTTCAGAAAGATTCCTTAGAGTCATGATTCTTTTTCCATTTTTGAGATTCAAATGGTAACACTACACTTTATTTCTGACATAACCTGTAGAGTCAAATCACATAAGGATGACAATAATTGGATGTCTAGGAAAGAAACACTTTTTTATACATATGTTTACAGGGATGGAAATGTATTATGAGGTAAGCCTTTGTTATGTTTCAGTTATTCCTTGAGGGTCAACAGTTAAATATATTTCATCTGGCAGTGTGAATGTGAAACCTGAGACTTGAAACTGAATCATACATGCCTTTACTTTAGAGTTTCTGTTTGTCTATTTCTTTGTTTTCTGGGCTTATATAGAGTAATTGAAGGGAAAAATGGAGATAATATAATTTCTGATTCCTTCACTGTTTATCAGAGTAACAGTGAATATTTGTACAAAATTTATGAACTTTATTCAGTTTTAAAGGAATTGATTTTTTCCCCCTATTTTGAGAGGGACATGTTTCTCTTATTTCAATTTATCTCAAAACACTAATTTCTAGCATTCTTATATTCACTACAATATCTTGAATCTGAATTAATCAACCAATAGAAAAAAGAAGACTAACAGATCTGATGAAAACTGAAGTATGCAGTATATCCTGGCATCTCTACTATACTTTTCTTCTGAATGTGACTGTACAATACGGAGATGGAAATGCTGATCTTGCAAGAAAATTCCCCTCTGAAATATTTTTGCAGCTTATACACAAATCCCATGTTGTGTAGTAGAAGTTGAAGTGAATGAGAATGGGAGATCAAACTTAAAGAGCTAACCTATTGTAATGACAAGAATACTATGGAAAATCACAAGACAGAAATCTCTTTGAACAATGAAAATGAGGAAGTTTTCAAGCATGTGATACTTCAATCATTTATTTATTCATACATTTGAGTCTGAATTGGTTTTGAAATTATTATTTAGTATTCTTTTACTTAATGTTACGGCTGGTATTTTTGAAATAATAAGGTTCTTCTCAACCCATCTCCAAACAATTAACAAATGTCTTAATAAATTCATCTTATGGAGACTGAAAGTTGTATATATGTCCATTAAATTAAGTATTTTACTACCAAGCTTCCATTTAAACATTAGGAAACAATTTCTTTTGAACTTTTTTTTAATTTAGGAATAAGCATAATCATTATTATGTGTACCTTAACATTCTTTAAAAATGTATTAACTGGACAATTTATGAAATTATGAAGAACCTGTATACACTCAACAGTTCAGAGTTGCATATTAGATTAAAGATCAAATGTGTAATCTGATAAATTATAAATTAAAAACCAACATGGAGAAAAAATGCACAAAACCTGCAGAAGTTGTAGTACTGCAAGATAAGTATTAAAAATGTCGGAGTGCTTGGGCTTTGTTTTTTCTGTAACTCCAAACCAGAATTCTCAGCCAGTTTCAGACTGGGATTTCCATCTGCGTTATAAGTGTAGAAAAATATTTGTTTAATGCTAGCTGGCCAAGAAAGGGCAGAAAAACCAAGATCTACATGTGTTGAGCATTTCCTGGTCAGCTAAAGGCCTGAAGGAAGTCTATCTTTCCAAATGACAATTTGTTCGTTGCTCAGCTGCTGGGGAAGTACCACATACACTGCTCATTACACAAAGAAGATTTTATTGCTGTAACAGGGCACACTGAATTTAATGTTCACTGAGGACATCATGCAGTTCACAAGAGTGAGTCACACAAACTGTAGTCATCCTTGCCTTTTTTTGAGTAAGCTAGATAAAAGGAATAAAAAATCTTCAGATACGTCCTAGATCTTAGACTTACATAAAGGGGAACTCAGAAAAAGAAAAAGCAAACAAAAACCCCACCCTCTCAGAAAGGAACTTGGAATTGAAAGAAATACAGTCAAATTCATGTATTAATGAGAACATTCAGTTTCTTGTCACTCAAGTTTTCTAGGTGAGTACCATTCCTTATTGTATCAACTGCTACGAACTGAAAAATGTGCTGGGAAAGTACTGAACTCACTGGGATCCTTCCTTTTGAGCTTCATTTACAGTACTGACTGATGACAGACACTGGTTCAGCACCATGAAAAATTTTCATTTTGAAGGACAAGCAAACTCAGGGAAATTCAATTTATATGGAAGTCTTCTGGTCAGGTTTAATTCATGTGTGTCTGACAGGCTGTGTCTGCACATTATTGTGGTACCTCAGGCATTTTTCCTAAATACTTCTGGGATTTTTAGAAGGGGAAGGTAGGTAATCATGCAGTAAAGAAATATTAAGCAATTGCTTATCCGGCAGTATAACCTTCAAAATGTGATCAAAAGCATTCTTTCTGGTTTGCTCTAGCACGTTCTCTTTTTATTTTAACCTCTCATAAAAAAAAGACAAAATGCAATCCAATAAATGCTCTCTAATTAAGTGCAAATACTTTTTCCCAGTAAGAGTCAGGCATCACTAAACTGTTTAATATTAAATAATATTTTCAATTAAATATTATGCTCTCAAATGTAAAAGAATAAATAACATGACAAATTTTAAGTTCTCTGACACTGAGGTGAAAAATCCAGGATCTCGCAATACTGTTTCATTGATATCAGTAAACATCAGTGTAAAAAGCACAGAGTAGTACTCAATATTAAGATGTGAATGTAGTAAGAATGCAAGTGCAAAAATGCAGTGATGATATTTGAGTGTCCTTATTCTTTTGTCAGCTGCTAAAGGGATTCCACGGAAAAAGCCAATGCCTTTCTCTCTGGTTCTACTTATATGTTGAGAAAGTGAAGTGTAAGTTTCCTGCTGTGTAATTTCTTTAGTTTCTCCATGTCCAAATACAAACATAAGATTAAGTAATATTTTATTTATTAATTTGCTTACATTAAAGTAGTCAAGCAACCAAATACTCAAGTCAATAAACAGAAAGTAAGCCTAACAATTAGTCTTATTTTTTATAATAATATCTTCTTTCTTGTTGCTTTGTCTATCCTATGTTTGTGAATCTTTCTACTAACTCTGTATGTCCTTAAGCAGTAAATTCTATCTGAGCATGTTTTATCTCAGTCCTATTGCAAATCTGTGGTTGCTACTTATTCACCTGCTTAGGAATGACACACTGGTCAGGAAACACACATTCCACCATTGTAATGGTTTCATAAATATAAGGCAGAATTTAAAGTACTGGTACATTGAAACATGCCCTTAGATAACCTGCACTCTCAATAAATCATTTGGATTTTTCTTATATACTGATGACAGGAGAGAGTGCAGATGTCATTTCTGTCTTCTCAGCAACAAGCCTGATTTAATTCTCCACAGTTCTTTCCTTGCTTCTCCAATGTTTTCTTAATGAAAAAGAGAAATCTGAATGCTACAGAAAATAATCTTCTGATTATTTTATCACGGGTGTGACAAACTTGATGATTAGATAGGCAATCCAAAATCACAACTCAATTGGTGTTCCAACCCTATGGAAAGAAAACGTCCTGCTAGTACTGTGACTTTCAGCCTTTCCACTTATCAGAGGGTGTGGGGATTTTGTCTTTTCAGAGTCAAAGGACGGTAGGGTATCAATTATGAAATGACATCTAGAGCTGACCTAGGAAAACATGTTGCAAAACAAAAGCATTTCCACACCACACCTCCAAAAAAAACCCCAAAATCCAAACAAACACAAAAACCCCCCAAACCCTCACACCCCCAAAAAACAGAAAAAAACAAGCTTGCGAAATTTTTAGCCAAAGTAGGAAGTGGCGAAATAAAAGAAGAACGTTTAGTTCAAAATGTAAGACAGCTTTATTGCAAGAGGTAGATGATGAATATTTAGGAAAGCAGCCTGTGATACGACGTGTATTCCATCTATATACTGTACTGTAGCTGCTATAGTAGTTAATAACTTAAAAAAACTTACAATAATTAAAAACTAAAAGCAAGGCTCTATGACAAGGTTTAACTGCATTTACAGTGAATTAATACATTTTTAAAAGGACACTGGCAGAAATCCTCAGAAATAAAGAATGTGCTGCTCTATCTCCTACTTCTTTCCCCCAAGAAGATGTCTTCAGAACGAATTTCTTCACTGAAGGAGACTGAGAAGAAAGAATCAGAAAGGTGTAAAACATGCTCATTGCTTCTAGCAATAATGATAAAATCGTGCAAAAAACATACGGAGCATACTCCTGAAACTGCAAATAAATGTAAAGAGAAAAAAAGCTGTGATTAGTTTCAAAATACTGCAATGCACATGTTCTCTACAGTCAATGTGGTTTCTTAGACGAAAGCTGCATCACTACTATAATGCAATATTAGTATCCAGTACAGGATTCATCATTTCGACGTTGTAAAAATGGTAATATCATGGATGATAATTCTTTGGTTCCCCTATTAAGCCTGAGCAATGACACAATTTCATTTGATTTTCTGCTCTAAATCCATATCTAGGGTGACTACTTAAATAATCTGATTGCTGTATTTTCTATGGAGGAAGGCTAGAGTGATTCAACATATGGCTGTGACATATTAGTGACATGTTCAGATATAATGGAATTTAGTTCATTAATCTATCCTTAATGACCATCACAACAGAAATAGCTTAAGTTAAGAACGAAATGAACTTAATGGACATTTGAATGTGGACAGGCATTAGACTAACAGAATACTATCTGTGTGTTTGTCAAAAGACAGAAAAGGGGTTTGGTGTGGCTGATAAAAATATATTGAATATTGTAGGGCCCAAGCATGATGTAAAAGATATGGAATAAGGCATAGAGGTTGCAATGAATTTGGCAGGGAGGAAGTTAATTTTCTTCATACCAGTCTGTATTTAGATTGGCAATTTAGTATTTTAGATTGGTGAACAAAACTGTTGATAGCACACCAGTTTTACCTATTCTTGAATAGTGCTTGCACAGTGTTACGACCTTATCTGTTTCTCTCTCTGCCTTTGCCAGCAAGTATGCTAGGGGTGGACAAGAGATTGCAAGTTCTAGTGAACGGTGTCCCTGCCCAAGGCAGGGGGCTTGGAAGTAGGTGATATCTAGTCCCTTCCAAACCACATCACTCTATGATTTCATGATTGCAAAGAGATACAGCCAGGACACCTGAAGTCAGCTGACCAAAGGGATATTTCATACTCTATGATGTCATGGTAAGCAATAAAACCGAGGCATGAGTATTTCCAAAGCAGCTGCTGCCGAAGGACTGGCTGGCCATTGGTCTGTAGGTGGCAATGGACTGCTTTTATACCACTCGGATTTGTAGGGGGTTTTTTGTTTGCTTGTTTGGGGGCTTTTGTTTTGTTTTGTTTTTTCTTTTTTGTCCCCATAATGTATTAGACTGCCTTTATCTCAACCCAGAAGTTTGGGTTGTTTCCCCTTGCTTTGGCATTTCCAATTGTATCGCTCATCCCACTGTGTGGGTCTTACCTGCCAGCTGGGGCCAACACACCATGTACAGGAAATGGAAGTATAAATGCAATTAAAATTGGTAATAGCCCTTTTGTTCCTACCCCTTCTTCTGGTGCTGTGCTCCCACTTACAGTACTCTTCTGTATCCAAAGGTTGATGTTTGTGGGAAGATGATGGGGACAGGGGTGTGTTATAGCAAGTTGTCAGCATCTGCAGCCACCTGTTGGAGAAATACCATGCTCATGTTAATGGTTTCTTTTTTCTGCTCCAGGAACAACATTTACATGTTTGATAATACAGTTTTACAACTTTGATCTTTCTTCATTAGTCTGCAGCTCCACATTACTCTAAATTTATGATATATGTACCTTTTATGTCTTTTCGATAGTTGTGCCCAGATCTGTATTTCTTTAATTGACTGTGAATGAGCTGATTATAGCTCTGAGGTCTTTTGTGCCAGACCTAAATCCCACCCCTTACCCCATAACTGCTCTTTTCTACAGTGTCTCCTTTGTCTACACTTCTGAAAGCACTTGCTATTCAATTAAACTAGTAATTCCCCACTCTACATTGCCATGTTACAGTTATAAATATCTCATTTTTAATAGAATAGTAACTACTTGTTACTAATGTCTGTTTAAAACTTGTGCTGTACCATATACAGATAAGTAAAAGTAAAATAACATAGTCATAGACAGCTGGTCTCTTAGAGAAAATGCTAATACAACTAAGCCAAGTGAAAACAAAGCTACAGGAAAATTGAGAAAAGTTCAGACAGAGCAAGCC
Source organism: Ptilonorhynchus violaceus (assembly GCA_013397565.1). Classification (NCBI taxonomy): domain Eukaryota; kingdom Metazoa; phylum Chordata; class Aves; order Passeriformes; family Ptilonorhynchidae; genus Ptilonorhynchus; species Ptilonorhynchus violaceus. The sequence goes on along the minus strand of VZRJ01013267.1, from coordinate 37,376 downwards.
TGAAAAACATCAGTTGTGACACCTTCAACTTCAGTACAAGGCTCACAACCCATTACTGGTAATATAGGGCTACGTGTTAAAATTAGGACAAAGACAAAGAAAATCAGAGTTAATATTTCTGAAAACAAAATTATGCAGTTAGAGTGAGAGGGAAAGGAATGGTATTAGTAAACTTTGCTTTTCACTAGAAGTGAAATTTTTCAGGGTTTGTGTCAAGTACCTGAATGCAGAGTGGCAAGTGCCTGCTTCCATTTCTTACTGCAGGCTAGGTTCTGGTATTCATAGGTTATTTCTTTATATAGAACTGTATTTACAGCAAGTATTCAAAAATATTCAAGGAGAATTTTCTATTAATTTCATCTGAATATATAGCTGTTTTTAACTGCAGCTTATTCAGGTAGGGGTGAAAATAAGTCTTTTCTATTTACGTGCAGATAAATACATACCTACCTAACAAAACCTTCAGCAGGTTATGGTCAGAATTTTATTGCATGTAATTAAGATAGGGTTGCTATTACTATAGTCAAATATTGAAAAAGTTAGTTCAATCCGACAAAAGTGGGAAAACCAGTGAGCATCACAAAGAAGTGCTGGATGCACTTCAGAAGCACCACAAAGACTGTGGATGGATTTTGAGAAAAAATCACTCATTTTGTGACCCAAAGTCAGGGTGGTTGTCTCTGAGGACATCAGTATGGAGTAAGTTAAATCAGAGACCAATAACAGAGTTTTATAAAGTCTTATTTGTTGTTTGACTGTTGCTTTTGAAGCCAGAAAGATTGAACTGGACCAAAATCCAGAACTAAATTCATCTCATTAATTTTTAAAATACCCAGCAATTTCTGAAGTACATTATATAACCAACTATTTAGGTTCCTTATTTAGGCTCACAGATTTCAAAATCTTGGCTTGACTGTGAATAAGAATCATGTTATAACGAATTGTTATGAGATGCAATCTGCCAGTTCAATTTTAATATTTTTTGCCTTTTTTATCCTTTTTTACTTCAAAAGAGAATAGGATATATCATAACTTCAGACAAAAAGAATTGGGAATAACACTAAAAATAATACACAGGTTCTTCTGAAAGCAATTTAGCTTTTTGCTTGATACTTCAAACTCGATGGATGTGTTCGGTATGTAGAAAGAAATGAAGATAAAGTGAAGGATAAAGGCAAAATATTTGGAATGATAAAGAATTGAGCAGAAGAGTGACAGAATAGCAGTTTGAGGAGCACTCACAATACAAAGATCAAAAAGCTAATTAACCAAAGAAGGATTAAAAATAAGATGCCCTCATTTTTTCCTATGAGAGACAGAAGAATTGTTAATTCCTACCTTTTTTAGACAATTGACAGTTGGTTAACATCCTGAAAGGAAACAAATCACCCAGCAGTCACAGAAAGTGCTCTCCAGGCTGCAGATTCCCTCTTCCACCACAAAAGTATTCTCTTGATTGAGTAAATCCCTGTTGCTGATGTATGACCACTGGTGCTTGTATGCCACTGATCCATGAACCTCACTCTGCACAATTGCACTGTCTTGTCAACAGGAGGAAAAGACTGAATCATAACAGCACAAAATGCTCCAAGGAAACAAGGGACATAGAGAACTCTCAAGTAATTCAACATGTCATACTCTGTTTTCAGGCCAAAGTAAATCTAGTAAAGGCCAAATGGACAAACTAGATTTGTAGTTCAGACTTTAATTCGATATGAATAACTCAATATGAATAATGTTATTTAGCACCATGCTTGAAATTTGTTATGCTGTATGATGTGGTTTATTCTCTAGAGTACAATACCAAAACATCAGCAAGTTTGATCCCTTTTTGTTTAAATTGTTTAAAACCATCTCTTAAAATCAATGATATTTCACAAAAATAAGAAACTGGAAAATCTAGATGAAAATAATTGAAATAGTAATGTTATCTTTGTAATTTTACAGGTAAAAGAAAGTGGGAGAAGATACTAAATGCTCTATGCATTAGTAGTAAACATCAACAACACTGATCTGGGTTGATCTGCTGTTTGTATTTTTATGCAAATCTTTCCATTCATGGTTAATCTTCAGAAAACACAAATAAAATAGGAGGACTTAGTACCTTCCCAACAGAAGTTTGACAGAGACTGACACTACTATTGTATCCCCAAATGCTTCTGAAAAATCTGTAAGAACTCAAAAGAAAAAAAGCAACAACCAAACAAAAACAATTACTAGGGATATTAGATGCTGGGGGGGGAAGTGTTCCTGGCTCCTACATGTCTCATAACTAAATATATAAGTTCAAAAACACAAGGTACACATGACACTACCAGTTTACTGTGGCAATCAGGAAATATAAAAGCAACTGTATTTCCTATAAAAGATCTGAAGCTTTTAGAAGTCGCCACTATGCTTTTGTAACTGCCATTAGTTCTAGAAAAATTCCATCCATTTTTAATAGCTAAGAATGTGACTATGTATATTAGTTTCTGTACATTCCATTATAAAGAATTGTTTGGTTATCTCAATTACTAGCTATGCTAACAATAAGAATAGTTATATATAGGTAAGTTTTAATTTTATGGTTAACATATACTAAAAGCTATTTTCATTTACAGAGTCTGGAAAATACTTTTAATAATCATGCATAAAATAATCCTCTGGACCAATGCAAAGGTAAATTAAAAGTAAATACTGCATAACATTTGTTATCTTTTATAATTGCTATTTTGTCACTTGTTTTTGTTGCTGTTGTTAAGACAAACAAGAAAACACTAAGTCTAGCTGAGGTTTGTTAGACTATGATGTTGATGCTATTAAGACATTTCCAGCAAGACTTTAGATTACATGACTTTTATTACGTTCACATGAACACATTCTCTTACTCTTCTATTGGAGTCCCCAACTCTGTATTACACTGCCCCAAACAGGTTCTTTTAGATAGTCCACATGGAGTGTATAATGTTTCATATCAAATTTACTTATGATAGATAGTTGTTGTTGCATGAGATTTACCAATTAGCAGAGTGATACAAACTATATTGCATAGCATAATATGAATGTAAGTTACAGAACCTATAGCAATTGCAACACACAGTTCAATGCCAATGTCATTCTCGTGATCAGTGTCTACAATATGCTCACTGCCACACTGCTGAGCATCGCCAGCCCCAGAAAGGAATACACGACTTGAAGCCAGCTGAAGCCTATTATTCGCTTCAAATACTTTTGCTTTTTCTCTAGTTTCCATAATCTATGTTGGGCTGAGTCACATATTCACTCCTCCCCCTCCCTGCCCCCATGCTTGTCTAATTTAGGGGCACACTTGGACTGTTTTCATGAACTCAGGGGTAAACATTTACACTACCTGTTGATCCACTCTGGAGTCCTGTGCCCTGAGATACAACCAGCCTCTTTGCAACAGCTGTGAGCAGTCACAGCCTACATTATTCCCAGAGTTTTACAGGCTCATCTCCATCACCATTCTCTTCTGAGCATGGAGATGTTCATTGTAGGGATTTATTGGTCAGTCACTTCTTTCTTTTCAAAATATTTTGAAGTCAGGAACTGAATTTTTGCAAAGAGGGCAAAGTGAAAGAAATTCTTTTTGTACTTGAAGTAAAAAGTGATGAAGTTTGAAGTTAACTCAGAATGATAGATAAGGAAAAAAATGTAAAACCGCGTAGTACAGCTATTATTGGCAACTCATTTTTATAAGTATTTATATTTTGAGAAAAAACAGTATTGGAATATCAAGTACACCTCGAATTTACAACTCGTAAACTGTCTTGATATCTGTCTGTATAGGTTTTAACTGAAGAGTCCCTCTTGTGTGGCCAGCATTATCAGTGTCAGCATTGTTGGCAGGACATAATGTTAAGCTTTTACACCCAAACCAATTGAAGCTGTTACAGCTGAAGAGAATTTTTATACATTAAAATCTATTCCTCTGAGAAACAAGATACATGCAGTATTAGTGAACTATGTTTTTCAGGAGACTACAGGCCCCATAAGTAGATTTCTGAGATGTGAAATTATACATGTTTCCAGAAAATTGACTATAAATGCATTTTCCCTAACTAGGGATATTATGAAGGTTTAAATTTTGAAAATATTTAGAAGATATTCAGATGCTTGGGACTGACAGAATTTGTTGCATATTTCTCTATTTCACAGCTAAGTTGCCTTTGAAATATTTCTCTCTGCTTTCCTTTTCTAACTATCTAGCTAACATCTACTGTGTACTCTGTTATCCCTGTATTGTTTGCATTTTTGTAATTTGAATTTCTATTTAAATGTCTGTAACATAGATACAGTGTGTGTAAGCATAATTTCCCATTTCATTTTTGTGCTCAGCTCATAATTACATAAAAAAGCCCAAAGATAAAAAAAATAACAACAACAAAAACTGAGAAAAACCCTGACTATTTTGTTAACCTGTTTTGTGGATACTTTATCTTGTGGGCTATTAAGAGTATCTCTTACATTCACTTCTTCATGGTAAACTGAAAGCTATATTATTCCTACATTCAACAATCTTTACCTAAATAATGATCAAAACGTTCCAATCAAAAAGGGTAACTAACAATTGCACATAAAAATAGAATAGCAAAAGCAAAGCATACAGAGGCTATAGTATGAAATAAATATAGAAACTTGAAAAATTTATAGATACTGAAACACGGGAGGTTCCATCTGAACATCTGGGAACAGTTTTTTGAAACACTGGCACGTGCTGCCCATAGAGGTTGCAGAATATTAGATGGTAGAGGAGTAGATCTCGTATAGCATGGGGATCCTTGGAAGACACTCAAAATCATTTGGACATGGTCCTGGGCAAACTATTGCAACTGACCCTGCCTGAGTAGGGGGAAGTAGACTAGGTGGCCACCACATATCCCTGCCAACACCAACCATTTCTTGGTTCTTTAACTTTCCTTTCAGACATAATTTATAACAGGAGAGGGAAGGCAATGAATTTGACATTGTTAGCAAAGCTCTAATGAACCTGATAGAAAATATTACAACCATCTGTTAAATCTATGTAGAAGTGATTTTATTGATAAAGAGTGAGCTAACTTCTCAGAATTTTTTTTCTCTGTCTTACAGCTTTATGCTCCAGGGTTTTTAAATACAGAACTCAGTCTTGTCATGTTGCCTGTTGTATTCCACTGGGACAGATTTTGAGGTGTTTCAGGTTACACAAGACATTCAAATCCATTTCTTTATCCTCAACTTCATACTGTGATGCACAGTCCCTTTTTCAGTTCCTAGCTGAGGCCCTTATTTATGGAGAGAAATAAAAATAGCTGAAGATTGAAATAATGCCAGAAGGAATTTTCACGGTCAGGAGCTGCATATACAAAACTACAGATAAGTCATTCAGTGGATACAGTGACCCTCAGTGTTGGGTCCCTCTGACATCAGAAAAAAGCTTTGTGGTACATTTTTGTCTAGACCACTAGTTAAATTTGTTGTTGAAACAAAAATCTATTATGCCTTCAATTATCTGAGTCTCCTTTAATTACGTCTGCTGTTGCTCTAGAGTTCTTTGAGAGTTTTACACTGCAAGTAGATAGAAGCATGTAAACCATATGAATATTATAATCCTGCAGTTGGCAGGAATAGCTGGAGTTATGGTAGTAAATGTTTATTTGTGGTACGGAGAGCTAGATTGCTTGTAAAGAAAAACATGTGATAACTATTTGCATGTGACCTGTCATGTCATCTTTTTCTGAAGTAATTGAAAGGTTACATTCTGCTCTTTCTCACATTATTCAGAATCATGTCAGTAAAACAAGGAATCTATAACATTGAAAATCCTAATAGAGCTTATAGCAACGTATCTTTTCAGAAGATCTTAAAATATTTTAAAATGAGACTGGAATGATATGGAAGCTGTAAACCAAATATATAGATAATTTTTGTTAGCATTAAACTGAATATAAATTCCACTACAGTTGGTCTTAAATTTGGAAATCATGTTTAGAACCTAACAAACTCTTTGCATGGACCATAAAGAAAATTCAGATAATTATGACTCAAATATAAAGCCATGTTCATTCATATTCATTCAAATGCTTTTGGTGTTCACAAATTTTTCAAGGGTTCTGAGGAAAACTAATCAATTTACTGCTACTGAAATGCAACAGTTTTTCAACAAATCCCATCAGTCCTGCCTTAGGCCAGTAATAAAGATACATAACTTTGCCAACAGAACTGTCAAGAGATCTTTAAAAGTTCAAAAGGTAGCTGTCCCAACATGAATTTGGCCAGAAGACTAGAGTTAATAATCTATATTTCAGTATTCTAGAATCTTAAAAGTGATTTCTTGTTACATTTGAAAAATATCACCACCAGCAAGAATTTCTCATATCAGAAGAAATTTTGCAGACAATAACCTGAGTGAAAACAAGAGGAAAAAATCGAGGCAATTCTCTCTAAATACACAAAAGACATGTAAAGGATAATAAATAATAATTCACACTGTATTTGAGAGTGCCATAAAAATAGGAATCACAGTAAATACCATTTCTGTAATAGCAGATTCTAAAGCATTTCTCAACAGTTTTTTAGTTAATACAGTAGAATAACTATGAAAATATGATGCACTGGCTTACATCATGCTGTCTTATTCAACAAGATAATAGATTACCTTCTGCTTTTTTCTCTTTCCCATATATAATACCATATTTTTCTGCCTAAACTCATATACCATCTCTTTCCGATGGTCTAGCTGTCATAATTATTGAAACAACAACTATTTATTCCCGATTTATAAATCATTTTGATAATTACTGTTTTTACTTGTCTTGAAGAAGAACCAGTAAGCCTGACAGCCAATCTTTTCTAAGTCTAAAAAAAGTTACTCATTGTTTTGAAATGAAACACAAAAAACCCCACCTCAGAATTAAAAAAAAAAAAAAAAGCAGAAATAGTATTTCATAATATATTTGGTATTTATTAAGTTAAAATCCCACCACATCAGATTAAAATTGGATATGCTAGACAGCCACTCAAAGAAAAACAGAAAACAAAAAACTTGTGCTATGCTAGAGGAAAAAAAAAAAGACTAATATTCAGGCTTGCATATGTGGGAAAAGAGATAAGAAATAGAGTCAATTATCCACATTTTATAATGTGTGGCTAGAGAATGCTGTTAGTGTAAATAATGTTAACTACACAGCTAAATTTTCAATGGAATAATCAAGATTATTACAAAAGAAGTTGTCAAAAAGCGGCCTAAATTTAATTGAATGTGCAGTATTGTGAAACAAGGATTTTGCACAAACCTAACATCTGCTCAAAACAAAGGTGCAGTTACCAATAGGAAAAATAAAAAGAAAGCTAAGTAGGTAACCCTGTTAAACATTACTCTCTGCTAAACACGAGTCTGGATGAATAAAAACTCCCACTGAGTTTGGATTTAGATTTGAAAGCACTGCTTCCAGTTACATTTAAAAGTTTAAGAATGCACTGGCCTTTCACTACTTGAAAATTAGATTTTTGACAGTACTTAGCTGAACTCAGTTGCATAAATTATTTACCAGGAATTAGTGTTTTACCATCGTTCTCTAATAGTGGTAAAAGTAGGATCATACGTTTTAGATGCAAAAAAACCCCCAAGACCAGATACTGAAAAAAAAAAAAAGGAGCAAAATCCCAATTGATTTGGATAGTGACCTACCTCTAGAACCAATGCATACTTATGATAGAAATAAATGCTCAATAAAAATATGTGTATCAGAGCCAAAGCAAAATTATCACAATATAATTAACATAGGATTAAATAACAATCAAAGTAGAGGAAGCTAAAGAATGTGCTGCAGGAGAACATGTAAAGTGCAGCTTTTCTCCTACAGCTCTTCCTGAGATATATCACAATTTACTTGTGTGCCTTGATAAGGGCAAGTAAAGAATTCTTATGGATTTACAGCTGGACTGTTATTTTTCAATATCTACTGCCTTACTTATAGAATACTTCTAGAATTTCTTACTTCAGAAAGAAATTTTAAGAACAGAATCTCATTCAATGCTGTATGCATCATAAAGCAGTCACAAACAGTGAAAAAACGATAAACATAATTACCCTCTTACTCTAGGTTTTGTACAAATAAAATTGAGGAAAATTTACATACACAAAGCTTTATTAGTGGGTTCTATAGCTGATAGCATACTTTGACCTCAAAGTTATGTTAGGAAAAAAAATTAGAAAGATGACAGGGGCAGTGGAGGGAAACAGGGTAAAAAATCTCTCTCTCAAACTCATGTATACTTTTTTGATATATTAATAACTGTTATTTAGTATGTTACCTTCTAGGTCTTAAAGTTATAAACTGAAACATATGAGAGGATGGGCAAGGAGTTTTTATTATCAGATTAGCTAATAATATCTATAAGGCAAAAGTGAGTAGGCAGAAGAAGAAAAGTCTGTTTTAAACAATAATGACATTCACTTTCTACAAGAAACCTGATCTAACAGACATAAATGCACTTCAGAGTCTGACAGTGTCAGGTTGTGAGGATAGCAGCACTTGAGATACTGGGTAAAGACACTGCCAGAGCAGCTTCAAGATGTGAAACAAAAGGTTGCAAGAGTATAAGTGAACAGCAGGCTACAGAACTGCAAGAGGAAGGCCCTCAGTGTAACAAAGGTTAAAGCATCTACAATACTGTGCAATACAGTAGAAATTTATTGGGACAGAAAGTTCTCTAAATTTGATGATTTTGCCTGTGTTTTTTATTGTTTAGATATCTCACTGAGTTGGTTGCTTCAAACTAAGAGTAAATCGTGGAAAATTCTGTGCTCATGAGAACTGTTGCAGATTTTGCAAAATAAGCAGGAAGTGGTTTCATCTGTTTTTGATACACTGGACTAATTCTGCATTAACACTGTCAGCTTATTCTGCATGCAGAGTACCTCTGTATGGTGCATTATGAGTAAGCAAACTTATTCTGAGCATATTAGAATTGCTGGGTATCTGACAGAGAAGAAAATGTTGGTAGAAATATAGGATTCATGACCTTAACAACTCATACAATTTAATAATGGTTAAAAATAGTCAACAAATATTAAGTAGCTAATTTCTTTTTCCTTTAAAGTAAAGGATGTTTGTAGTATTTAAAAACATGTATGATAAAAGCTGTGTGGCAATCTGTTTAGTGCATAAAGAAAAATTAAACATAGAATTTACCAGGAAGCATTATAATTGTAGTTGAGAAAGTGTTTCAGTTGTTGGATCTTCAGAGTCATAGCATAAACTGTTGTCCCAGGTTTATATACAATTTTATTATCCTAATACTGCATAATGGTCATGTGACATCAGAGATTCTATAAGGTTATGGAAGTTAATATTAGAATTATTTCAAAATAATAAAAATAGGACATTAAGAAGAACAGCACCTACACAGGCCAACAGCAATCTTGCTTTAATTGCTAACAAAACATTGCAGAGTTGTAGCAGAAGGCTATTAAGGGGTTCCAGAGCCAAAAACTTAAAACTAAGGAAAAGCTATGATTAGTATAAGCTAGGCACATTAATAAAACCTGTTTATGTGCACAACTTCTGTTACTGTTTTATTTATGACCCACCTTTTATACCACGGATTCCCTGATCCATTAAGTTTACAAACCATATAATTCTGAGAATAAATCTCAGTTGTTAGGGGAAAATATTTCAAGCTGGATTTGACAGCCTGAGAGAGGCAAGGCTGATAGAGCTGCTTGCCCTCATGTTCAACTTGTGGTGAGGCTGAAAATGTGTTCCCAGCAGACACATACACAGAGAGAACATGTATATACCACATTATGTATATTTATATGCAAGGCTGTCCACACAGATCCCAGACACACACAGAGCATTCACATGAAAACAAACAGCATCAACTGGCTCATCCTGCTGCCCTTTCTGGTTGAGCCAGGACAGAGTTCATTAGTGGAAATAAATATACCTATGTATAATGTGTATCCCTGCAACAGCTGGGTTGAGACACTCAGTGGCTGTGCCTGGATCCCAGTAGCCCCACTTTCTGGTATGTGGATTTACAAGTGCCCAAGGCCACAGCCCTACTCTATTCATTGATACAGATCATTTCACTCACACACAGAGATGGTTCCCTGCTCCCATAGCCAACTCACTGTGCTCTCGCCCTTAGAGACACACAGATGCTTTCACACCCAGAGCAAGTCCTTGGTCCCAGGATACTTCGGCTATTCACTGGATGATCTGGATTGATCTCATTCACACCCCAACAGTCACTTCAATTCCTGTACCAGAGATCCTCATACACAGAATTATAGAACATCCTGAGTTGGAAGGGACTCACAAGGATCATCAAAGTCCAACTCCTGACCCTGCAAAGGACCACCTAAAGGATCACACCATGTGTCTGCGAGTGTTGTCCAAAAGCTTCTTGAACTCTGGCGGGCTTGAAGTAGTAACAGCTTTCCCTGGGGAGGCCTGTTCCTTTGCCCAAGCACCATCTGTGTAGAGGACCATTTTCTAATATCCAACCTAAACCTGCCCTGACACAACTTCAGGCCACTCCCTTGGGTCCTGTCACTGGTGACCACAGAGAAAAGATCAGTACCTGCCCCTTCACTTCCCCTCATGAGGAAGTTGTAACTGCAATGAGGTCTCCTCTTCTTCTCCAGGCTGAACAAACCAAGCGACCTCAGCTGCTCCTCATATGATTTCCCCTCTAAACCCTTCACCATCTTCATGGCCCTCCTCTGGATGCTCTCCGATATTGTGGCACCCAAAACTGCACACAATATTCAAGGTGAGGCTGCTCCAGTGCAGAGAAGAGTGGGACAATCCCCTCCCTTGCCTGGCTAGTGATGCTGTGCCTGATGCACCCCAGGGCACAACTGGCCCTCCTGGATGCCAGGACACTGCTGACTCATATTCCACTTGCTATCCACCACAATCACCTGAATCCTTTTCCATGGTACTGCACTCCAGCCTCTCATTACATTTAGGGTTGCCCCATCCCAGGTGCAGAATCTAGCTCTTGCCCTTGTTAATCTTCATACATGCACATGCAGAGAGTAAAAAGACCCTTACCAGAACGTAACTCATGGTGGAGTTTAATAAATGATAAGAACAGACCACAGTGATTCAGGTACAGGGCATGGCCAGACAAGCATATTGACCAGCCCCTGCTTACTTGAGAATGGACAGTTTTATTCCCTTGTCCTTCTATTTCCCATATTTATTTGTCCCCAAATCACAAAAAACCTTCCCCTTTCCCATCTTTGATTTCTCCTCTAAATACCTTATGAAAAATCCTGTGGAATCCCAAAATGCTCTTCCTCTGCATTCCATAGTGTTGTCTACATTTTTAGGCAGCAAATCCCCTTAATCTGAAAGGTGATCAGGAGAGCTGGTTCTATTCATGGGTTTCATGCTTCAAGAGTGGGGCTGATGACAGGGCCTGGACAGCGTGTGCCTTCCTCAAATCTTTAATTTGGCTTTCTGCCTGTCACTGTACCCCTTTGCTCCTCTGGTGTTGCGGAGATTGGCCTTTGGTGGGCTGATGGCTCTTCTGTGATGTGATGGGAGCTGCTCGGCAGGGTATGATTTGTCTGGTCTTACCCGCAGCCTGCAGTTGTCACTGGCCTACAGGAAGAAAAAGGAAAGAGTCATGGAGAAGGCAGCTGAGAAATGCCCAGAGAAATGATCTGGTTTCCAGTCTCTTCTTCAGCTTTCCCATGTAAGTCTGGATCAGTCAGTTAAAGCACGTTTTCACAGGTGGACAATTATTATGTATTCTTCATTTTCTGGGTGACCGACTTTATTCCCTTTGGTCTGATTTGCAAAACAACTGGGTACTCATAACTGCAGCATAAGCTAGTTAGAGTTGTGCTTTGAATACATAAAATGTAATATACAATTATGTTCTCTAAAAATCAGGTCCAGGTTATGTGAAATTTGGCACATAAAATTAGTGGCTCTTTTTGACCTTATTATCTCAGTGTCTTTGTTCTCAACCTTTATTAATGAAATAGGACATAAATAATAACGATATCCTTCATCATATAACGGTTGCTACAAAAATCAGTTTGTGTTGGAGAAGCTACCAGTTAGTATTATGATTAAGTCTCCTACGTTACTGATATGAAACAAAACATTTTGATAGAATGAAATACCGCAGGAGTATAGGAGCATTCTTCACATATCTTTTCCTATCCTTCATTTTCTAATACAACAGCTATTACTTATCCTACCTCATTTTAGGGATTCCCTTTTCTAAAATGTCTCAGGAAATTGTGTTCCTCCCTACAACATCCTGACCTTGTCCCTAAAGCTGTTTGGTTATATGGGCTGTCTCACATATGTGCCAGTTCTGCTCTACTGAGGCTCTTTACTAAGAAGATGGAGGCGTGTGATTTTAAATACGTTTTTGACCCAAGTCAGATGAATGTCTATGTGTAGTAGAGTTGCTACATCACATATTAGCAAATGTTGTTGCAATGAATACCATATGGAAGTTGGTGAACAAAAGTTTTGTGCTCAGAGAGGGTTTAGAATATTGTGGAAACACAATCATACAGGAAACAATTGTCAACTCTGTGAGCATCACAGTAGAACACATAGTGGAAAAGTATTTACTTATAATGTGATTCTAATGTTGTTTCAATGCATCTGCATAACACAGAGATTAATCCTGTAATATTGTTTTTTGTTATTCAGCTTTGCAAACCTAATAACTTTAAAGTTTTCCTAGTGTTTAATAAATAAAGTTGCATAAGATTCTTATTAAGACTCAGGACTGAATATATTTTAATCTGCTGTTGAAAAGATGTCAGCTTTCATAAAAAGAGACAAATGCTAAGAAAATTGTCTATACTAAGTTAACACTGATTTAAGTATGTGAGTGAAATGAACAAATATTCAGTTGATTTTTGTTTGAGATATTGTAGCAATGAGAACTAATGAGTCCTAATAACAAAAAAAATATGGATAGAAGGAAATATAAGATTAAAACTGAAAATGTGTTTTTACAATTTTATTTAAGCAGACATTCTTTTGTATAGAATCTGTGTAGAATGTGATTTTATTATTTTCTTGAAACTATATTACAAAATAATTTAGGACAGATTGAAATCACTTACTATGATCATTATTAAAAATGGAAGCATTATTTGAAGCCAATTTTTAAAATTAAAACATTATTTTATTTGCATTCTGATCTTCATTTTACTTTCAAACATATCCAAGAATACCCGTACTTTCTTTAATTCATATTGTGCTTCCCAGGAATAAGAAAAAAAACCTGCAACTTTGGTCAGCTATGATCTTCCAGAAATATCAGCAAAAGTGTTTGACCAGTTAATAGGAGAAAAAAGTATTAAAGAAATAAATGAAATACATATCTAATATATAATAAATGGCAGTTTTCAGGTAGTAGTTCTACTGATGGCATAAAATGCACGGCACAGAGTCATCCTTTAGCAGTGTAGGGATAAGTATGAAGATTCAAAGAGCTGTCTATTAGTTTTGTATTATTTTGACGATGCAGGGTAGGGTCCAAGGGATGTTTATCACTATTGTGATATTTATTTTTTCATGTTCTTCATGTTTTCATGTGATTTATTTTTTCATGTTCTTTTCTACATATTTAGGAGGTGTATTTGAGACATGCATGAAATAACATTTGGAAGCCAGTAAATACTGAAAAATTCTGTAGAAAACATTATCTTTTTTGAAGTGTTACTCAGTGCTCTATGATGAATTTAAGAAAAATCCTTCCTTAGGCATGGAAATTCCTGTTCTTTTCAACTTAATTTCATGCACAAGTCATTCATAACAAAGACCTGTGTTCAGCCTCCCAGTGCATCACTATATTGTCTCCTATAATTCTTGTTTTACTCTGTCCAGCTTTATTAGTCCCATCCCAGTTCTCTTTGGGAAATTGTTTACCCATTGCATTGTGTAAGTCCTACTTATTTCATCAAAATCTTCTGTTCCATGGCTTTGCCATTTAATTTATATGCTCTTGGTAAATAACAATAAATAGGTATATAATGTTATTAAACAGAGTTTTCAGCATTTTTTGTGCCTGCAATAAGTGAAACTACTTTAATTCATAAGAAAAACATCTAAATTGTCAATTTTACTTAGTTAAGTCATGTTATCTAGGAAACAGGGATGACCTTCTCAGGAGAGAAAAAGTGTTTTATGCTTAGGAGGATTTCAATAGTTCATCTGTATATTTTTTTTTAATTAAAATAGACTCATTTTAATCCCCACAGCACGCAGTAACACAGATATAAGAAATTTTTAACGATTTGCAGCTCATTTAACAGTGGTTGTTTTACATTTGATTAAGAGAAGTAAAACCTTTTTGTCATCTACTTTACAAAGCTTTTCTACCCACAAACATCAGTAATGCTCGAATTTTATTTTTTCTATTTAACAAATTTTTTATATTTCTTTAAAGAATGTCTGTAAAGAGGCTGTCAGTGTGCCCTGCATCTTATGAGCCATCCTTGTACCCAGTGAACTTGGAAGCCTTGCTTGTAACCGAAAATTACAAACTACTTGATGAGTAAGGTGGGCAGATTGTGGAACACACGAAGTTTATGCAACAGCCACAACATTCTATGCAACTTCAATATTTTCGTATTTCTGAAATTCTCAGAAAACAGACCTTTTCCCCTTTTTATCTAAGTTTAAAAAAAAGACCTAAAAACAAAGATGGTGCAAAAGTAGATGCCATGGTCAAGGACTATCATGTCACTTCTCTAGCTGTTCATCAGACTGCAAGGTGAATACTTTTGTTTAATCTTGTGATAACAACTTTCCCTACTTTGACCTAAATCAGTATAAAAACTAAATAGTGCTGAAACTTGCTTTTAATTTATCCCTACATATTTGCTACAGTAAAAGTTGTGCTGTCACAGCTGGCTAGAAAAACTACTTAATGGCTCAGACATCTCTTCAGTCTACATATGCCAATGGCAGTTATGATCAGGAGAAATGTCCAACACTTAGCTCAATGAACACAGTTAACTCACAGCTTTTTATCTGGCCCCCACTGTGGACCATCTCAAATTTTAAAGGTTGCCTATGCAGGAAAAAGCCCAGAACAAGAAACAAGAGCTGAACGTGTTAAGAGGACTAATTTAAATCCTTTGATTCAATATGATTCCCAAGAAGGCTAGCACAATAAAATAAAGCTTTTGTTGTTATGTTGTTAGCATTAGCAACTGATGTGGAAAAGAGGTTTTTTGGAGATAGAAGTGCCAAATGAAAATAAATAGTGGAAGTAGATTTAGATTAATCTATAAAAACACAGAAGGGTGAAAACTTCAGAGTATTTTTTCTCTCTCCTACGGAAACGCTTAAATATTCTGATATTTTATATCTATGTCTTGACAGAATTTTGGGAAAAAACTGTGTGTGTGATACTCCTTTTCATGTTTTTGTTTCCTTTGGAAAAATGGCTGTACAAATTTCTCTGTCTGAAATAACAAAAATGAGAATAGAAGACATTGAAAGAAGGGAAATGAGTATCAGCTCTTCCCTTCCCTGTTACCTTAAAGCCCAGAAATAGCACAAAGCATCAGGCATTCATTTCATTTCAGTATGAACTGTCTTATGTTTCATAGTTTGGGAATTCTAATCTCACAATTTCGACACAAGCTTTATGTAATGTCTATGCCCTGATGGAAAGTTAGTTCAGCTCCATTACAGGTCATCCCATAGCTCTTAGAAGTTGCTGACTAAGAGCAGAAAGTTGGCTGTTGTATTCATTTGACCATTACAAAGTTTCTTCTGAGGAAGTGGTGGGTAGAAGTTGTAAAAAATCTACTCCAGTTATGAAAACAAAATCACTTCAGTCCTGATAATTTACTTTCTGGAAGGGAATATTTCTCAGCTTCACTTCACAGTATTGAACTGTGAAGCAACCTGCAAGCACATCCACAAATTATCTACACAGTGTGAACACTGGATAGAGTTTAGACTGAAGAGGAATAGGCATCATGACATGTCAGGTTGATCTGACATCACATGAAAGAGATTAATCATTTTCATGATTACAGAATCATAGAATCATTAACATTGGAAAAGACCTCCAAGATCATCAAGTCCAACCTCGAACTGAAAACCAGTCTTATTTCTTGAATATAATATCTTCGTAACCTGTATTTTAGCTCTACATTTACCTCTGTTTCTTTCTTCTCATAGTAATATCTCTACCTTGACTACTCTTCTGGATTAGATTTCTTTTCCAATGCACTTTTGTTGCATGTAACTACGTGTGGAACCAGGTGTATGACTGTGTGTGCCTGTGTGTATTTATACATTCTATATATACTTGCATATGTGGAAATACTACAAATGTCTAAATATGCAAAAATTCCTCTGCTTATTAGAATATCAACATTACTGGTATAACCAAGATGTCTGTTACTTTAACCAATATCGTTATTGCTCAGTCTCTTGCAGTTCATTTTTCTACTCCTTTTTCCTTTACCTTCACCCATCTGATTTTCCTTTTCCTATGTACCTGTCTGGACACATGTACTACTCTGTATCTTTTGTCTTCTGCAAACATTTCTCTCCTTTTTTTCTTCTTCTTCTATCTCTTTATTTGTCATGCTACATGACTTTCAGAAGCATGTTTCCTAGATATTGATAGAGATTAATGCCTTCATTAAGACTGCATCTCTTTGTTTCTACTAATGAATTTCAAGTAATGTCATACAAATACTGTGTAATAAGATTTATTTTGGTTAAAACTTGGCAACAAATATTGTCTGCTTTTCAAAATTATGTTTTATATTTCTGTTTTCATCATTCTGAACCTTCAGTTCAGACAGGCACTTCAAATTGATTGGTTTTGAACAATAACAAAAAGAAAATATATATACTAATGATTCATAGTTCAGTAAACTGGCCTTAGAAAGATTGTTTCAGAGTGACCTCTGATTTTTCACACGCAATTAACTACCAAACAGAAAATGTAATGAAAGAACTTACAGGAATTGTAACTTTTAAGCCCATTATTTTTCTCTGCCATCCCAAGATCATTATTATTTGCAAAACAATGTGTATCAGGAAGCAGGTTGGTACTTTTTGATCATAAACATTTTTGATGTATTTGATGCACTTTTCAGCATCTTTAGCTGAAAACAGTTATTTTTATTGCGCTACTATAAAATAATATTTTTCCTAAGAAAATCTCTAGTTAATAAGAGAATCCCAATTTTAACTGAGTAATTATGCTAAATAGAACAAGGAATTTTTACACTAATGATAGTCCATTAATAAGAAAGACTTATCTCAGCAATTATACACTTTAGATTAATAGAAATTATTTTTGTCAGAGACTTGCTTATATCTTTAAACAGCACCTTTGTCTTAAGTTCTTTCCTTAATTGTGCAGCTACTGTGGACTTTAAGAAATATAGCCTTAATGTTTTACTCCATTAACTTTTATAGAGCTAAAGACATTAACACTGAGGATTGTCTGCTATGTACTTTTGTCTCACAAAGTGCACTTAAAACTGCAATAAACAGGCAACTAAAATTTGTCCCAGTTTGGAAGGGTTTGTAATTATCAGTACAAACATACCCCTATCAATGGGATGTACGTTATTTATTTTACTTCTAGATCTCCATAGTATATTTCATTACTAAAAGAAACCTCAACAGAGGCTTAAAGGAAACTTTATTTTTACATATGTTTGACTAGAGTCACTAATTTTTATGTCAATAAACATCCTACTTTCTATTAGTGTTTGCATTGGCTTAGCATAGCAGAAGTACTTTTGGTGAAGAAAGTTTACTTTTCATCTCAATGTGTTGACTGTTAGGGAATAAATAAAAAAATCAGTAAGTAGCTAATGATTCTGATTGATATTTGTATGGTAGACTGAAAAGTCTTCTCTGTAGTTTCCATGATATATTCCAATTTAACATCAGTCTGCCAATGTAGAGATAATAAACGTTAAAAATTCAGCTTTTTTTTTTATTATTTGACTCAGAAATTATATACATATCCATAATAAGGCAGAAAGATGAAAATATTGGGGAACACTGATGAATATATTGAGAGATATTGAGGAACTTGCTAGAGGTATTAAGTAATGATAAATAACAATAAATACTAATAATTTCAAAACCGTCATGAAATGAGTGTCTTTCAGAGAACCAACATTCGAGACAAATATAATTGCAGTCTTTTTTCATGTCAAAGTTGTACTGAAAAAAGACAACATTAAAGCAGAAAAATTAATTTAATTCCTTGTATTGACGTATACTGCGGAAAAGCTAAAGTATATTCCTTCACCAAAACTTTCATAAAACATCTGTATGAAAGTGACAGGATAAAGCTTTAGAACAGTTTGATACAGTGACAAATAATATGCTAGAATTCAGATATGGAACTCCCGAATGAGTCTCTGTGTGTAATATGTTGTCTGAATCAGCCTCCTTACCAGAAACAAGAAAAGTGCCAACACTGATAACAAAACAAAATGGAACATGTAAGCAAGTCAGAGATATTTATACTGTGCCTCAAAGATCTATTCAAGTTTTTCAAAGGAGTCAATGAGTTGATACAGGTATCCAGGTATCCCACCCCACTTCAAAGACTTTGGTTAATTTCTTTAAGCTTTATAGGGTAAAAAGAAAGACAGCCTTATAAATTACTAATGACAGTGAAACGTAGTAAGTGAAGGGTAACCATAGGGATCAGTTTTCACAATGGCTGATGGTCATCAACGGAACCTCTTACAAGTCAGTCATGGAATTAGAATTTCTGTAGAAATTCATAAACTATCTGTAATAGGTGTGCATAGTGAACTTTGCTGCCCATATAAAGTATTTGGGGCTCTACAAAGATAAAATGAGTTACAGAGAGTTAGAGCAAGATCTCACATAGGAGTGATTTCTCAGTGAAGCAGCAGATGAAATTCAATGTTCTGAAGTAAAGTGGGGGGGAAAAGCCCAGTCCTTGCTGTGTGCATACAGCAACTGGCATGAAATTAGGCATTTCTTCTCAAGCATAATATTATTACATCATTGCAGATAGATCATNGGGGGGGGGTGGGGTGCAGCCAGGAGCACTACAGGAGGTTTAAATGCAGTAAGACCAAAACAGTCCCTTACGGAGGCAGCGACTGGGGTGAGGCCAGGGACGAGGGTTAGATCAAACTGGGAAGGGGGTCCCCGAGCTTAGGGACACCCGAGCAGAAGCCCTGAGCCCCGCGGGCACCTGGAAGCTCTCGAATGACAATCAGGCGAGAAGCGGGCATAGCAGGGATTTAAACGGCGCCGGGGAGCGCGGCCCGCAGGGCGAGAACGCCGGGCGTGGCGTGGCAGCTCGCTCAGCAGCTCGTGTGGGGAGGGTGCGCAACCTGCAGGCACGTCCACAGCTCAGGGGAATGACGAGTGCCCTGGGTCTCTGCCATCATGGTGGGCACTTGCCTCAGACTCCAACCAGTGTGACTCCTGAGACAGCCCCTGAGAAGTGTGTTGCTTCCACCTGGACGGAACCTCTTAGGAAGGAGACCTCAGTAGACGTAGTAGCCTGCAGTGGAAGCCCGTGTTGGAGCAGGCTCCTGGCAGAACCTGTGGCCTTATGGAAAGAGGAGCCCGCACTGCTGGCAGGACTTGGGACCAACACTGGAGCAGGCTGTGCCTGAAGGATGCACCCTAAGGAAGAGACCCACATCGCAGCAGTTCGTGAAGAACTGCAGCCCATGAGAAGAAACATGGAGGAGTGCCTCCTGTGGGCGGGACCCCGGGCTGGAGCACGGGAAGGAGTCCTCCCCTTCCCCTGAGGAGGAAGAAGTGGCAGAAACAATGTGCGACGATGTGATTGTAACCCCCGTTCCTGTCTCCCGGCACCACTGAGGGGTAGGCGGTAGAGAATCAGGAGTGAATTTAAGCCGTGAATTAGGGAGGAGTGGGAGAAAGATATTATTAAGATTTGAGTTTACTTCTCATTATCATACTCTGATTTGATTGGTAACAAATTCAATTAATTCCTGCAAGTGTTTTGCCCATGATGGTAATTTTTGAGTGCCTCTTTCTCTTCTTATCTCAACCTGCAAGACTTTCATTATATTTTCTCTCTCCTGTCCAGTTGAGGAGGGGAGCTGTACAGTTGCTTTGTTGGACATCTGGCATTCAGCCAACATGAAACCACAGCACAAAGACAAAAATGTTGTCTATCTAATATGGAAAACTGAACTCAAAGTGGTAGTTATCCAATTTACCAGTTTCCATATACAACCCCCTTATGCAGTTTTCAGGTCCATGCCAAGTTCCTTCAACTTCTAATATGAAAAAGTCAGTTTAAACAAATAAAAAGCTAGTTTGTTTGGTTTGTTGATGGTTGGGTTTTTTTGGGGTGTTGGGTTTTTGTTCTGCAGGGAGTCAGGTAGAGGTGGTAGCTCCCCAAGCATGCCTATATAAGTTACACATACCTAAAGCAAAAAAAGTGCATTTTGGAATCTCTTACAACACAATTATTTTCCTGCATGTAATGGATTACATCATTTATCATGAGCAGAAAACAGCTGAGAGCTGTTGTTCTTATGCAGAGTCACACCACATAATTACATATGCTGCAGGTTGCTGTTCTGTGTCACAATGCTTTTGCAGTCTGCACTCAGTGTTGAGATTTAACATAATGGATCTCATATATTTCTTTCGTTTTCAGAAGAAATGCAAAGAAAAACATGCAAGTGGTAAATGTGTCAGACCTGAATATATTTTTTTCAGTAGTTTCTCACCATATGTGAAGCTGTTCTCAGTCTTTTCCAGTTTCGGACTACCACGGTCACCAACAGTTCAGTTGTTGTCCCTCCTACGTATCATTGCATATGTATCATATGTCACATTGTATTCCATGCCTAACCCATGTGGAAATTTTAAAAAAATAAAAACTGGTTTCATTTCAGAATTGCTATAACTCCCAAATTTTGTGAATCCATCTGATTTTGCATCAATATAATTATCTACTCAAAAATGGTAAAGAATTGCAATATTTGCATTTCTCAGTCTCTGATGCTGGTCTTTTTAAGATTTTCTTTAGCAAAAAGCATCTTCTTTATTTCTTAGTTGTATCACTTAATATTTCTCAGATTCTATTGTAGGTCTTATGACTACTTCACTACAATAATAGCTATCTGCACTGTGTATCTAAAATTCACAGTTAAGAGGCATAAGGTAGCTTTTAGACAAATAGCTAACGAGAACAATTGTGTATTATGAGATATCAATTAACTCTAGGACTTCCGAGATGTCTAAGAATGTCAGCAAAGATAGAAGCCCACTGTTAAAATAAACAATACTTACTCTAGTGTGTTACTCTGAAAAAACAATCGTAGCCTTGTCTGAAAAACTTAATCGAGCCGTATGGAATATCTACCATATTAGATTAACTGTGACAGCTACTCTTTCATTACTTGGATTTTTTTAGGGAAGAAATTGTAGAAATTTTATTAGAAAAGTCAGGATATACAGGGTCAGGAAATTAAAATTATGATTAATTTAGTACAAAAACTTAGTATTTTCAAATTTAGATTCAGTTACACTTATAATATGATAGCCATAACTGACAAAACACTGCTTCACAGTTTTTCCAATGCTAGAGTGAAAAACCCTAGTGTCTTACTAAAGTAAGGCAAATCTATTTTCATGCTGTTTGTGCCCCAGCTAGATCTTTACTGAAGATCAAAATGATCTATAAGCGCATCAAGTTGTTGTTGTAGATGACCTTTTATAGGTATTGAAATCCTGTACTTTGTTCTAATTATATGAAGTCCGCATAGAGCTGGGAGTGTACACATACAGTCTCCCATGTGATTGCAAGAACGTGCAAGCTGTTATCAGGAAACCCACCATGTGTGATATTCAATTGCTCAATCTATTATCTCCTTGAGCCTAAGTGTTTTTTCAGAAAACACTTAGGAAAATGACCCTATCTAGCTGAAAGAAAGTCTTAAAAATCTTAAAATTTTCAAGTATATTATAAAAAAACCCACAAATTGTTGTATCAATAAAAATATTAATCCTGGATGGGTTTTGGGGTCCCTGCAGTCTTCCCGAATGCGTGGTGCGTCTGGTGGTGCCGTGACGCGTTCGGTGGTGCATGCGCACACACACAAACACACACACAAAGGCGTACTTAGTTGAAGCAAAGAGTCGGAGGGGGTCTCCTTATGTGTTCCACGAAATAGATTTATTCCATGAATTGTCAGGGAAGGAGAGAACTCAGAACAATGGAGGATTCAGGGTTTTATCCCGGGGGCAGTGGGGGCGGAGAGACAACAGGGACCAATGGGGTGAGGGTCAGGGGGCAGAGAGAAGGCGGGGTAATTCAACTTCAGCCAATAGGGGCAAACGAGGGGAGGAGTAGGGTATAGGAATAAATAGGATTCCTGAATAAGGGGGAACACTCTAGAACTGAACCTTATAAGGGAACAAGGAGTAACAGGCTGCTCGGTCACTCTTGTGGCTGGCCCAAATACTCACAGCAGCCCCTGCTGCAGGGTCAGCCACCACTACCACAAATGACAAGGGAGAAATAAAGTCTATATATGCAAACTTTTATTGTATAAATTCAAAACTATAACACAAAATTCATTATTGCTTTATATCTGCTTATTTCTTGTACCTCCAGTTGAGAAATTTCCTCAGTTTATTTTTCTGGACATGACTGTCACTGACAGATCAGCTGGGCAATAAAATCTTTAGAGATTCAGAAAACACAGTTAATAGAATCTATATTCTTAATTTGTACAAAATAACAAAGTGTGTTATGCTCTCCAGGAGCATTCAAAGTTAAAGGCATCTTGAGCCATTATGTCAGCAGTAGCTGTCCTGTCATTTTAACAGCATATGAGCTGAATAACTTACGGTCATGTACCATAATTTGAGGACCTGTTGAAATTTGTTTCATGGTTGAGTGCCCTAGAAAACACTCAAACCGGAGGGATGATTGTTATCACATGAAAAGAATAAATTGGTTAATGTTTAAATGTTTCCACATTTGAAGATACACTATTTATTTAGGCTTACTGGTCTCAAAAGTCTATTGGATTGCTTTCTATTTCCAATTTTTTTTCCCTTTTTTTTTTCCTTCTTTTAGGTTGCAAGAATGGAGAAGAAGGGAAGAGATCTATTTGGTATTTGACATTAGGTGGATATGAATGAACAGAAGATGGTTGCTGGTCAACTGGAGACATCGGTCAAACTGGAGACAAATTAAGTATCTGTTTTACAAGTGTGAACAATTTAGAAATATTGCTCTCAACCCTGTATGTGCCGTTTATGTTCTGTTGTTATTTCATATCATCATTAAGCTGAATAATCTTCCGCTGTGATATATTCTAAACTGAGAAAATATAATTACAAGTTTATTACAATATACTTGTGGTATCACTTTTACAGATAGATTAAATTAATTTTGGACTTGTGTGGAAAATATTCCAGGTTGAGGGTTAATATAGTGAAATTTGCTCATATCCTTGACCTCCTGTACCAAGGATGCTTCTTATTGTTTTCAAGGAAAACATTCAGCAGAGAAAAAAGGGGACACAAAGGGGCCCATTTTCAAGAGCAACAGGGAGAGCAGTACTGAAATATGAAAAGGAAAAAAAAACCAACAAAGCCAGCAAGTATAATCTGATCTGAAGCCTGTGAGTAGTTTAATAAAATGACTTAATTGCTTAATAAAAATCTCAAGCATAGGGAAAGACTGAGTAAACTGATAATACATTAGGAAGCAGTGGGTAGCAGAGTAAGATGTTTTATCTCCATTTTAGTTGTTCTAATACTTGCATGCATACATATAAAAGCTGTTAACTGAGCTGAGACTTTTGGAATTTAAACCAGACATATTTTTTATCAAGGCTTTTAGCAGCCTATATGTCGCAATAGCTTGGAAAAAACCAGGCAGTCCACGTAGAGTGTTCTGTCCTGATCATCAAGCCTGAGGCAACCACATACAGCTATACACATTCACCAGCTTAAAAACCAGGAGTTAAATAAATAAATGGATAAATAAATAAATAAATATCGTAAGCACTTTGAAACCTCTTTTATTTTCTTCCAAATCCATTTTTGACCTAATACAGTTCAGAAGAAAATGTCTTTCCAGAGGGCATTTAGCAAAGTGCCTTGGTGGTGGAAAAGACCTCTCATGCTCCTTTGTTTTCCATTTTGGAAAACGGTTAATGTATTGCTACTATTTGTGCTTGGGTTTTGTTTATTCCTTGACACTAGGGTAATATACTGCGTGTGCATTCCCCTTATCCTGATTTTCTGCAATTCGTAAAAGGCCAACTATTGTAAGTAGCTGTTACAGATGTTGTTTGAGTTGCATTGGGCATTGCTAATGAAAACTGTTGAATTATAATGTTTTTGATATTTCTGGCAGACCACATTGAACAAAAGCTGCTTTTAAACAACTAATCAGAATATGTAATTTTTTTTTCCAAACTTTTATAATGACTTTCCATTAATTGTTGTTTTTTCTGGAGTGTTAAACAAGGGCTTTACTAAGATTTATTCTACATTTTAGTTCATGAGTTGTATTTAACTCCCAGCCTTTAAACAGAAAATATTCTTTCTAGCAAGTTTCTAAATCCATTTCTTTGAGACAGTTCTAATTTGGTGGTTCTATTTGTTGATGCAAATAAGATGTTGAGTAGTTCACTAAATTACTTTTCCTACAGATGGATTATATCTCCATTATATTATGTGTACATTGTAGCTGTGGCTGACAAAGTCTAGCATCTACCATCTCATTATTCTGGTTCAGATACAGTATTAATCAGATTATTTTAGTTCAGATACAGTATTAATCAGATTTGTTATTCTCTCAGCATTCATGCAGCAGCTACAGTGTGTGAAAGCTGGAAAACTATTTCCAGAACTTCAGGCATTGTCAGTGGTTGGATGATGGTATTTCTGGCAGCTCTGGACCTTACCTGGTGAATAAGTTGTATCAGTAAAAAGCTAATGTAAAACATACTACAACAAATATATGAATATGTAGATTAAACAAAGATTTTGTCATCCTAGAAGCAGGGTAGTTTGGAATAAGGCTAAAATAATGCAGGATTTACTACGCAAAGAGTTTGCTGCAAAAAAAGTAAATTCTTTCAAAAAGTGCTGAGCTGAGTGTGAGGGACAGGCTTTGGGGCACAAAGCCATTTAATCTATTTTGATGAAGCAGGAAAAGAACTTCTTAAGCAACAAAAGGCCAGGCCACAGGTTTGGCATTTCAGGATAAGAAGCAAAGGATAACATTTCCCACTTCAGAACTTTGCCCTTTAGATTCATAAGAGCTCTTTTTTTTCGTTTCACTGACAATAAAGTTCAGCGCAAGCCAAGGGGGAGATGTTACCACTTTCCGGGTGCTAATATAGTCACACACCTGTATTTATGATTAGAAATCCGCCAAAGATTTGTTTCAGTATAATGCTTTTCAAAACTTAGTTTAGACTAATTTAGTCTCTTGGTTAATACCTAAATTAATGCTCCTGGCCCAATGAGTATCTCTTGCATTGCTTAAAAATTAGTAGAGAATTTCTCTTTCTCCTTTATGCATACACATTCAACACTGCATTAATAACACGCTAATTTACTAAATCGGTATGAAGTTATTTCATGATCCCTTTCCTAATTCCAATCTCCACACTTCTTCTGTATAATACTTAATCAGTACAGACAGTACTACAGGAAAAAGTAGAATGGAATAAAATAGGATATATACCCTTACAGTCTTATAAATATAGAAATAACCTTGCGGTCTTATAGCTTTGGAAAAGCAACTTGATTGAGATCTGAACTGCTTACAGGTTCTTATGCAGTCTTACATTTTGTCTAACTACACCACAGCATAAAGAGCAACAACAAAATATCCATGCTTAAACTTGTGTTCTTTCCAGCAGTGTCATTCACACCAAGAAAAAAATCTTTATGTTTTTAAAAACACTTCAGCATTCAGTCTCTCACTGTCTAACGTCCTTGTTGACTCACTTGCTGTATTCTCAGACTTCATGTCTACATTTCTTTCCTTTGTGTTTGCCTAGCAGGCATATGCCCACACCCCCACCTCTTTCACAAGGAGCTAGCTTGTGTCTGGTGCATTCCAGCAGTTGTGGTGAGCTTTGGGAATAGCTCTGATGGAAAAAGCTGTGATAAACAGGAGTTCTGGTGGATTTTATGCAGTTCCATACACCATTTTCTTTCTTGACAGTTAGACTTGACCTCATAAGAGAGGTTGGTATTTCATGAAATTTAGAATTTCAGAAGTGTTTTTTTGCATTGAGATGAGAAAAAAAAAGTGTTCCTACATGTCCAGGGAGATGTCTGTAATTACACTATCAGTTTAATGAAGTCAGCAACAAACAATGTATTCAGAGATTATGTCACTTTTCTCATTTATTTCTTTGTTCAGTGTTACTTAGCATAATTTTACCACTTAGTAATATTTTGATCAAGTAAACGAGCTGTATTAAGAAAAATTAAGTCTGAAGCTATCAGTAAAATACAAAAATCTCATAATAATTTTAATCTGTGATCTATATCCCAGAAAATGATCAGCCAATAATTAATGATCTTGACACTGTACTTAGTTCTTCTGTTTACTGTGCATGCGATACTATTATAATTTTAAGAAAAGCATTCAGCAGGCTGGTGTCTGCAAGCATTACTGCTATTTTCATTATAAAACATTAGTAGATATTTATTATCTAATCATCTACCTGTCTTTCTGCTTGTTCTTGTTCTGTCCAGGACAGGGTTAATTTTTGCAGTAGCCAGGAGGGGGCATGGCTAGGACATGGAGGTTATTCTTTACCACCTCACATAATTTTCTGGGAAGGAAGGAGGAGTTCCCTTCTGCGTTGGGTGGTGTGGCAGAGTTACAGTTAGGCATGAGAATTCACGTGCAAATCATTTGTTTCTTGTACACTCTTTTATTAGTACTGTTGCTGTTACTGTTTGTTTTCTTATCTCATTGCTGTTTGTAGTAAGTCGTTCTTATCTCAAACCGTGATCTTTACCTTTTGTGCCTCCAATTCTCAAGCCTGCTACAGGGAGAGAGGGAGAGGGGAGCGGCACATGGTTTTGAGATTCTCAATGGGAGCACTAACCTGGGGAGTAGCCACCGCTCTCTGCACTACACTACCCAACACAGAAGGGGGCCCTTTCTCCCTCCCTGGAAAAGATTATAGAATAACGTCTGGGTCCTAGCCATGCCCCCTCCTAGCTACTGCAAAAATTAACCTTCCCCTGGCTGGAACCGGGACGGAACTGAATGCAAATCTTTCCACTGGACCAGTAATAATAATGTGACTGAACATCATATTATCACTTAGTAACTTTTTTTTCCTTCTCTCTTTGTTGTTAAGATTCAGAATGCAATATATCATACTAAGGAAGGGAATGTAAAACAAAACTTAAAATCACAGTATTTTTAAAAATCTTCTTATAAGTAAAAAGATGACAAAAATAGTATTCTAACAAAATGGCATTTTTCTAACGTTTTTCCATTGTGTGTGTGTGTATGTTAAAAATTTTGTAGGGTTTTGCTGCCTTTTTTCTTTCCTCTTGAATTTATGTCCTTGCACTTTCCAACTTTCAAAATGGATGTGTCCTATAGTGTTGTTATGGTTGTCATTTTAGTAGAGAACCTCTTTCATGTATTCCTGCTATGTTTTTTTTCAGTTCTGAAGAAAATTTCACCAATGATCTTCTAGGCATCGTTCTCTCATCTGATGGAATCTCTTGTTCAGTGCAGGCTTTCTTCTATAACTGAGAATACTTTGCTGCTAGTGTTCTGTTTTGCTATATTTCTCCATCCAAACAAGCTTCCTATGAAACAAGAAAGTAGTGGGGTTTCTTTTTCACAAAAAGTTAAAATATATGCACTTACTAGCAGTACAAATAAATTTGTACCATTTCCACTATTGCTTTTTAGAAAGTGCTCGGTGGACTTAGTGGACAAAATTTTAAAATTACATGTCTGGAAGGAAACTACCAGTTTTAATTTGATTTTACAACCTTTTACCAACAAATGTAATTTTAACTATTAGCCTGACTAAATTAATGTCTTTTTATGTTAGCTTGAAAGCAAGTGACAGTTAACAAACGTAAAGAAAAGGCAAAGTAATGCACAAGTGGACAATGCTAGATTTGTAGATTATACTATACATAGCTAACTTCAGAAAGGAAAGGAGTTTAGTTATGATTATAGTACATTTAAACATAACATTTAAGAGCATTTCTGTAAACACTTTTGTGACTATCATTTTCAGTGTTGTCTGAGTAGCAACCTGGCCTTGATACAGTCAAAAAGAAAAAGAAAAAATAAAATAGAGAACGAAAAAGTATTTTGCAAGCAGAGTGTGAATAAATTCACCTTCATTAGGGTCTTGCTACTTAGGATGCAATTTCAGTGCAGTTTACTTATTTCAAGATAGTCAAAGTAGTGTTCTGACTTGTTGCAGTAAAACATGTTTTAAATCATGAGCTGGGGAGAATACACAGCTTTTTTAAAATTACAGTTTGGGGGGAATTTAAAAAAACTCACAACCCTGCATGTTCAAATGCAGTAGTGGATTGCTATCAACAGGGGAAGATATAATTATAAAAATCACAAGGCAAAATGGTCAAGCTTTCCTTTTAAAGTTTTTTATTTAGTACACTCCATCAGATAGGATTTTTTCTGTTGTGTTACCGTTGAGTTGCTACAACACCATGAGCAAATATATGAATTTGAATATTGACATATATCTGTATAGTTTTGCAAACTGATTTACATCCATTCAGGACATGAGTCCATAGCACAGCTAAAAGAGACTTGAAAATTGCTATCACGATGATGTATTTGATCACCAAGGGTAAATACTGACTCTGAGACGGTAGGGGGTTTTCCTCTTGTTTTAAAAGAGCAGCTGACAGTAAGTTCTACAAAATGATAATCTTTTCTCATACTACTGGAAAATCCTTACTTAGATGAATATAATTCATAGATGAATTAAGATGACAAATGTAAACTGTCTTTTGTGACACCCTATGGAAAATTTAGAGAAATAATGTACTATAAAGGAAGAAAAATTTGATTGGCTTTGTAGAAGACTAAAATCCTCAAATTAACAAATGTGTCTTGCAACTATTAACAGATTCATATCTTTACTTCATAAAAACTGAATATTAATAATAAATTAATATTATGCATTTAATTGAAGCTTAAATTGATAGCTAAACTTAGCAGCATCTCACAGCTGTGGAAATACACTTCTGACTTTGGAGGTTCCAAGAAATGAATAAATCTAATTACTATCTATATATTTATCCTACTGAAAAGCAAAAAATGCTTTGCGATGACATCGCAGTCAACTCAGAGGCAGCAACACATGACTGAGTTATTTGATACCTGATGAGAGGCCACTGTTTGAGTTTACTCATTCTTTGTCGACCTGAAAAAGAGCATCTCTTTTAATTACAAATCCTTTTCTTGGTTGCACCTAAGTGCTATGGAAATGAAGGAAGAATTTAAACCTTCAGTTAAATTCTTACAAGTTAGCATTTTTAATTTACCTATGCTGTTATATCTGAAAAGGCAAATACAACTCATTAACTCATTACTTCACCAGTCTCTTTCTAATTTACAAAGTACTGCAAACACTTATTTCATTTGTTAATCATAGAATCACAGAATCATTAAGGTTGGAAAAGATCTCCAAGATTGAGTTCAACCTTTGACTGATCACCATCTTGTCAGCTAGCATCAAATGCCACATCCACTCGTTTCTTGAATACTTCCAGGGATGTTGACTATACCACCATCCTGGACAGCCCATTCCAATGTTTAACAACTCTTTCAGTGAAGAAATCCTTCTTGATTTCCAGCCTGAACCTCCCCTGGCACAGCTTGAGGCTATGTCCTTGTCCTGTCGCTGGTTACCTGGGAAAAGAGGCCGACCCCCACCTGGCTACAACCTCCTTTCAGGCAGTTGTAGAGAGTGGTAAGGTCTTCCCTTATCACTTTTCCAGACTAAACAAGCCCAGCTCCCTCAGCTGTTCCTCATAGGACTTATCTCGAGAGCCTTCACCAGCTTCATTGCCCTTCTCTGGTCTTGTTAGCAAGATATAGACTGTTGGTGTCCAAGACTGCTGAACCCATCAAAGGTGCTGAACCCTCACTGAACAGATGCAACCTACAAATCCATTTTAATACTCCTTAAGAAATTATTACACAAAAATCTTATTCTATCACAATATATTTAGAAAACCTCTCATTTGAGAAACATTTCACTTGCATTTGAGTATACACGTTAACTGTGAATAAAAATGGATCTTCTGTTTTTCTGTTAGTCATGCATAATGACTGTAGGAAGAGAGGCAGTCTTGTGAGTTCAAATAGAAACTCTTTGCACTAAAATACATAGCTCACTAATATGAAGCATTGAGTTAAATATAATGCAGACAGATGTGTATCTCTAAATCTAAGGTATGAACAATTAATAGAATAATGGTAAAAGTTTAAAGGCAGAAGCATTATGCAAGTTGGTCCAGGGTGAATTTAATCTAAAACTTTTTTAAGACAAGAGTTACTGACCTGATTCTTCAATACCCCATAGACTCTTCTCTAAAGCTTAGTTTCTATATTACCTTTTGAAGTTGTTGAAGGATAGGTGAGCGATTTGCACTACCAACAGCCTAATTAGGAAGAATGATGTCCCTTGGGACAAGAAAACCTTCTTCATATTCAATCATTCAGTCCAAAAATATACAGGGTGGGGTAATGAGTTTTAAAAATGCCAATTTAGTGAGTTTCTAATCACAGATACTTCATCAGCTGACAAAATAAAAACCTCAGTAGGTATAGCACTTCAAAATCTGGGACAATTTACATGTAATTTCAAGAATCAGCAGGGATACACAGCTGGATAAAAATAAAAAGCTTGCTGTAATTGAAAATTGCCTTGCAGCTTGTTTGTGATTAAAATGAAGTTTGGTTTCTTGAAATCTTGTTTAGCAATTAAATCTGTTTTACTTAGGCAATGAAATATTGTCTGTTGTCCTTGAATGATAAAACCAGTACAGGCATGCTTTAATATTTCATGCTAATTGAATCTGTGTACATACAAAAAATCTGTAAAGTCCATGGTCAACAACTTGTCTCTTATTTGAACATATCGAAGAAATGCTCTCTCTCACTAGAAGAGGCTGTGGTCATCTATATTATTTATAAATAATCTCAGTGAAAGATACTTGTGTTTTGCATTTAAAAAAAAAAAAGTCTGCACTCTTTACATTTAATATAGAAATTCTGTCCAAAAGCCAGGATGATAACTTTACCTCAAACATGACTGGGTTTAAAGTTTAATTTAAGTTTAAAGTTAAGCTGTAAATAAGAGTTCTTGCTTATTTTGATTTTCAATTTTTGTTTATGTTTGTTTGGCATGTTGAATAGATAAGAAGTATGAGAGATGATTCTCTTACAATAAAACAGCCTTCAAGGCACTTCAAGTCTTTTATTTGTTTGTTTTCTTAAATTATTTTATTAGTTTTTGAGTTAAAATAATATTAAGAAACAGTTGCAAATAAAGCTTGAGGTCTTACAATTCTTTGAACTATTTTTTGAAACATAATGTTTCATCTGTTTTGTTTGTTTGTGTTTTACATTCAGACGTAATGAGTCCCCAGTCCTCACTAGGTTTATGTAGGAGAGATAAAACTTGAATTAATAAGGTAAAAAATTAAATAATAATTACAATTATTGAATCAGAAAGAAAACGTTTGTAGCATTAAAAAAAAACAAAACCCCCAAAAAGCCACAGGGAAATTAATAATGTAACTTTTAATCCTCAGCAGACAAATAGCCTTCCTTATGCATATCATATCCTAAAATATGCACATAGACATATTCATACCTCAACACTCATTTTCTTCTTTTTCTTATGTGCATTTCTTGAGTATATAATTCCATAATTAAGGCTTAGCTAATGCTAGAATTTTAATAAGGTATATCTTCAGAAGATAGCAATAATATTGAAATAATTTAAAGTATTTAAATTTGTAATTGAATTAGTAGCTAAAAAGTTGGGGGTTTTCAACATTTTGTTTTAATTCATTTCTAAGATGGATGTAGTCCCAGATAATTGATATATTATTCTAATAATTCTTCAGAGTAGATGAATCAAGAACATCAACCCATAAAGGAGAGTTTCCTGGCAAAGAACAGTTGACCTATCTTATTGCTACAGTAACTGAACTAATGAAAATGATCTGAGAGGGCAAGGCAGAGTGTTAGTCGCTTAAAGACAGTAAATTTTCACTCCAGGAGAACTTGAAATTAGGAAAGTCAAATAATTGTGGAAAGGTTATTCAAAACAGCCTGATTAAAATGCAGTCTAAGATGTCGCAGGAAGGGGTCCGGCTGCTGATATCCAGCTCCGGTATGCCTGCGACCTTCCTAGAGAGCGTCCCGCAGAGAACAACTCTCCCAGGGGCACTTGGCAAGCCTTCCTAGGCGAGGAGTGATTTCAGTAGGTGTAGCAGTCTTTCAGCTACAAGTGATTCAGCTCTTTTGTGAAATCACCCCAGGCAGACTCGGGGACAAAGAGACAGGAGCCTCATATGGCTGTTCCCCAGGGGTAGCTTTATTGTCCAAACCACCTTGCAAAGGGGGGGCCAGGGAGAAAAACTCCCTGGTGTCAGGGGTCGAGGCATGGGTTTATATGGTGAAAACAGGGGGTGGGGCGGAAACCAATTAGCCAACGGGGCACAGGCTATTACCATGAAGAAACAAGGCGTGTTGGGAACTCGCCATAACCCAGAGAAGAGTTGGTATCTCTGACTACCTCCAAGGCAGTGCAAAGGGCCCCTTGCCTTGTGGGCTCACAGCCTTCCACGCTAAGAGGTACTGAAGTGTTACTTGACAGACTTGAGTAAAAAACAGGATGCTAAGGGAGACTAAATTAGAAAACAGAAATCACTTAGTCCATCAAAACTGGGATGGGGAAAAGTATTTAAAGAATTATCTGAGAAGGAAGATACAGAAAAGAGAAAAAACCAAAGGAACTTAAAAAAAAAAAAGAAAGAATATATACACATCTAAAAAGTGATTTGAGGAAAAAGCTTCACTAGCTGCAAAGATAAAGAACTAGTTGCCACCATATTTTAAAACCAGGGAGAAAAAACTGAAAGTAATGTTATATCTATAAATAACTGAAGCTATACAACAATGCAGTTTCATTTATTATAATAATAATAATAATAATAATAATAATAATAATAATAATAATAATAATGTTAGCTTTAGTTTTCATTAAGGAAATATCCCAGTGACAGAAACCTCAGGACGTGGCACATCAATTTCTAGCTACCATAGCATTAGTCAGTCAGTTTGCTGTCCTTTTCAGATGACAATATCCAGGTGCTCTAAATGACAGAATATATTCCGCAAGAAAAAAAAAAAATCCATGGTTTTAATCTAGAATTCTCTTTCTGGGCAATTTGAGGAAGAAAATCTGCAATCCTAAATNGAGTAAAAAACAGGATGCTAAGGGAGACTAAATTAGAAAACAGAAATCACTTACTCCATCAAAACTGGGATGGGGAAAAGTATTTAAAGAATTATCTGAGAAGGAAGATACAGAAAAGAGAAAAAACCAAAGGAACTTAAAAAAAAAAAAGAAAGAATATATACACATCTAAAAAGTGATTTGAGGAAAAAGCTTCACTAGCTGCAAAGATAAAGAACTAGTTGCCACCATATTTTAAAACCAGGGAGAAAAAACTGAAAGTAATGTTATATCTATAAATAACTGAAGCTATACAACAATGCAGTTTCATTTATTATAATAATAATAATAATAATAATAATAATAATAATAATAATAATAATAATGTTAGCTTTAGTTTTCATTAAGGAAATATCCCAGTGACAGAAACCTCAGGACGTGGCACATCAATTTCTAGCTACCATAGCATTAGTCAGTCAGTTTGCTGTCCTTTTCAGATGACAATATCCAGGTGCTCTAAATGACAGAATATATTCCGCAAGAAAAAAAAAAAATCCATGGTTTTAATCTAGAATTCTCTTTCTGGGCAATTTGAGGAAGAAAATCTGCAATCCTAAATCTAATGAATAACACTGAAAGTGCAGATTAGTATGTACTCCTAGCACAAATAAAATGTGAAACTTGGTGAGTGAACATGTTAATTAACATTTATTTTCTTTATAGTTGTTCATTCTTAAATTTGAAAAAAATTGTACTTCACCAATGAGATTTTGGTATGAATAACAAATATAAGCAATAGTTCTAGGAATTATACAAAGTCAAAAAAGATAATCTAAAAAATACATCTAGAGCTAGAAAATAATTCAGGCTATTGAGGGACTCTCATGATATTTGGATGTAGCATGTTAACCTTATCTGCACTTAACAGATGAAAATGTATTGTTTCATATTTTTCTCAATTTTTTAAAAATATTTTTTCATGAGAAAAGTATGGAGCTATGTTCCTAGGTGTACCAGAGAGACACTGCTTCAGGAAATACGGGAAATAGCTCTTTGGGGTTTTTTTTTCTTATATAATCTGCTGGGACCAAAACTAATCCTTTGGTGTAAGGTAACATGTTTTTGCAGCTGCAGTGGAGCAGGGATTCTCAGCTTTTAATGTAATGGTTCAGATCTTCAAAATATGCTTAAAATATTTTGTAGTTCTGCAAGACTTTGAGTAGCTGTATGCAGAATATATTCTCTTTGGTATTTTTTAACAGTGATTTTCCTTTTAATTTTCAACAGTTTTTTATGCTGCTCGTGTCCACAGCTATTCCCACAGCCAATAAAAGCATGCAGTATTATATCTTGAACATGACTAACTATAAATGTAGTTTTACATTTCATACATAGTATTTACAGTTTTTTAAATATTGCATTTGTTCAGATCTGAAGGGAAGGTTGAATATTAACATTTTTTTTCTTCTGTAAGGTACTGGAAAGGAAGCTAGAGTATTGTGTTTATGTGCATTTGTGAGAATGGGTGGGAAAAAGGCATGGCATGGGAGGAAACAGTGTACAGAAGACCCAGCATTCATAGGATAAGTGAGCCATAACCAGAATCTTATGGATAACATGAAGTCCTGACTTATTTGAAGATGAGGGGACTTGTATTTGACTTCCTAAATTATCTGATGCCTGGAGAGAATGAGAATCATTCTGAATAGGCTATAAAATAGGATCAAAGCACATGGCAGTTTTCAAACAGCATACTGGAAGCCCAGAAGTGCTGTTTGTAAGAAAATACCGATCACGAATCATGATAACACACCACAGGATAAACTTTTCTGCCTCAGCTGGTGCAATCATCTGTTTTAGTATTGCAGCACTCTCTGTTCAGGTATAACTCATGAGGGTGGATTCCAGCATCTAGATATTGGAATGCAGGAAGAGCTTGGTACTCCTTGTTGAAGATGGATATGATGAGGGTGCTTCATCCTCAGGATGGTATGATTTGGTAGATGTGGCATAGTGGAAGGTGAGGGAGATATATGAGAAAGGGAACAGCCTTCTTTGCATCAGGAATGATAAGAAAAAAAAAAGAACATTTACAAAGACTCTGCAGTGGCAAGAGTCTAGGACCACAGACATGAAGTTTGGTATGGTCACTGTTGAACTGGAACAGGAGAGAACGTGAACTACCTGGTGTACGGAAGCTAGAAGCTTGTGATTTGTGGCAGTAGAAGCGAAGCTTCATCTCCTGCTACAAGTGTTTAAACCCATGGTTGTGACAAGAAGGCACAAAAAATTAATTCAGACATGAGGATTCTGGGCCAGACTTCAAGTTAGGATCAGTCCACAGAAAAGGAAGTGAAAGGTGCTAGTGATTGGTGAGTACCTCTTGCCTGGGACAAAAGACTTGATTTGCCAGTTTTGTCTAGCACCACTTGAAGCAGCAATGTATCTCCATCAGGACATGCAGCATTGCATAAGACTCACTGAGTTTCATGCGCTTCCTGACTACTCTACCTTACTGCTCAACCATGATGGCACCAACAACGCAGCCCAATGTGATCACAGTTGTGTCAGGGACTTTGTGGGTGAGCGTAGCGGTACAGAGGCCCCAGTAATGATTTTATCCACCCTCCTTATCAAGATAAAACAAAAAGCAGATGTATCCAACAGACTAGTTAGTGCTTGACTATGCATCTAATGTCACAACTAACTTTTTTTTATTTTTTCCATGATGGCACCTTGTTCAGAATGAAGAGCCTAATCATGATTGCAGGGTATGATATGATTGATGTCATGAAGACTTAGAGGGACAACACAACTATATGGGGTAGGGATATTTAAAAAGATGGTGTAGTTCAACCCACCCAGGAGCTAAGCCCCACGCAGCCACTCTCACTCTCCTCTGGTAGAACTGGGGAGAGAATAAAAAGAGTAAAACAGAGTAAACTTGTGGTTTGTGAAAAAGTTAGTTTAATAGGTAAAGCAAAAGCCACATAAAAGCAAAACAAAACAAGGAATTCATTCACTACTTCCCATTGGCAGGAAGGTGCTCAGCCACTTTCAGGAAAACAATGCTGTCATGTGTGAAAGGGTACTTTGGAACACAGACAGCATCGCTGCAAATGTCCCCCCTGTCCTCCTTCTCTCCCCAGCTTTATAGGCTGGACACAACCCCATACTGTGGTGTATGAGATGCGAGATACACAGGCTGAGAGGGAATCTGTGAATCTGTATTTTTCAGAACTTACACGATACTTATACAGTAAAATCTGCAATTTTCAGCAGAACTGTAAAAGCTTAGTTTCCGTAAATCTTGTTAGCTTATCAGGGTTCAGGTTGGCTGAATGTTTTTCTTGCCCTCAGGCCTTTGTGTGATAAGCACCCCTGATAACGGCAGGAGATGTCTTCACAACGGGTGGTGTCTTCAGGGTCTTATCACAGGTGATAGCTTTACAATGGCTGTTGATTTCTTTGCAGGGGTTGGCGCCCTTTCTTTTGCAAATTCATATCTACATCTCCCCGCTTAGTTTTTATTGAGTTCAAGGCTAAATTGACCATCACTTGTTTTTGTGTTCCTTTTATGGCTTTGATTATATTGAAAAGGACAAGACAGAAGATCAAAAGGGATATCACTGGTAAACAGTATAGTCAAGTGAAAACCCAAACTCTTAAGTTTATTTCTGAAAATTTGTAGAGGGGTATCTTCATTAGATATGTATATTAATATGTGCCAATTAGCCGAATTTCAAGAGGATTCCCGTTCTCTTTAGTAAAATTGATTAATTTTGTACTCTGAAAGAAATGCAAATAGGTTTGTTGAGGATGTGTATTTTTTTCTTGACTTGTCCCATTCTGTGTTTTAAGGCATGAAAAACCCTGTCAG
>VZRJ01013265.1:0-13673 GCA_013397565.1 Ptilonorhynchus violaceus | reverse complement strand
AACAATTGAAATACCGATCGATACCACCCCTCCCAACTCCAGCCCGTGGACTCCCAAAATCATTCTCCCAATCTCACCACCTCCCACCAGCCTCTGGACATCCCCCTGTCTGGTTCTTCTGAGCCCATGGACCCCCAAGGTGGCTCCCCCCATCCCACCACCACCAACCCTGACCTGTGGACCCCATAATGGGACTTTCCCCATCCCACCTCTCACTCCCTTCCCACAACCCACCCCTGGACCCCCCCCAACGCGACTTTCCTCTCCCAGATGGAGGTGGAAGCCTCTCCCTTTGTGCCCCTGCCAGGGCTGGCACTGGGGGTGGCACTGGGCCAGGCCCCACGGCACCGGGACCCGGCCAAACCGGCTTGGCACTGGCAGGGCCACCCATTTGGCAGGCAGGGCTGGCGCAGGGAACTACCCCGGCCTGTCCCCAAGCATGGCCTGCCATTGTAATGCCAATGATGGCACAGCCACATCCCCCACCGTTGCCACCCCATTGCCACGTGTGCCCTGGCATTGCCACATTCATGGTGGCACTTTCATGGCCATTTGTTCACCAGCATCATGGCACCCATGGTGGCATGGCCATGGCCACATGTCCCCTGGTGCCACCACACCTGTGGTGGCACCTCCATGTCCCCTGGTGTCACCACCGGAGCAGTTCGGGGGCGTTCCAGTGACACCACTGTCTCTGCAGGGTCCCAGCCAGAGCAGTTTGGGGGGAATGTGGGTCCTGGGGGGGGTCCCAGTGACACTCCTGTCCCTGCAGGGTCCCTCCGAGCGCAGCAAATGGGAGAGTTCCTGGCTCAGAGAGGCCCCACTCAGAGGGACTTTGCTGGTCACCCCTGCTGCAGCCCAGGACAGCTCCAAGGGGCTCCTTTTGGCACCCCTATTTATAGGGCCCCAAGAGATGGGCTTTAATCACAAAAACGCTTCATCCCGGTCCCGCTTTGGATCCACAGCTTTCCTTGAAAGTGTGAGAACGAGAATGTTACGTCCTTCAGGCAAAAACAAATTTCAAATTCTGTTAAACAAAAAAAAAGAAAAAAAGAAAAAAAAAGCAGGAGTACATTAGACAGCAGCAGTTCCTGGGAACAGTGTTTCTGATAAGATCCAGAGCAGCTCAGCCCAGGTGGGGTTTGTCAAGGCCAAGGCCTAACGAGCATTTCTCAGATCATGGTGTGGCCTGGAAAAGGGGAGGGGTGTGTTATGAATGAGTGTTTGAGATCGCTTAAAAAATCACAGGCAAGAGTATCAGCAAAAACCAGATTTAATATTAAGCGAGAGCACAACCAAGTTCATTGGCAAGATTCACTCTACCACTTACAGGACAGTTAGGGCACACCAAGGGAAAACAAGCAACAACAAAACCAAATGAAATCCAGGCAATCAAAACAGAAATGAACTAAGAACTCTCTAGGGGAGTGTGTGTTTGTGTATGTATGTGTGTGTGTGTGTGTGTGTGTGTATGTGTGACAAAAGGATAGTGAGAGCAAGGATAAAAAGGAATATGGCCTAAAAGCTTAACAGCACTCAAACTTAACAGTACTTTATCTTAACTCAAACCTAGCAATTCAACAAAGAAACAACTCTTAACTTATCCTTAACTTAATTTATAATTTAAGTTTAACTTATAATTTAACTGTAGCAATTTAACAGAGGAATATCACCTAAACCAATTTATAACTTAACCTCAACAATTTAACAGAGGAATAACACCTAACAGCATTTAACCTAACTTATAACTTTGAAGTTAAACTTAGCAACTTAGCAAAAGAACAACACTTAGCAACATTTAAGTAGGCTTATAACTTAACCTTACTTACAGGCCTAAGTATCTGTGATATTACACATCTAAGTGTCCTGTGTTAACCATATATTCTATTACCACCCACACAAGACAGATAGTTCAGAGTTACACACCTGGTCCCTGAGGTACTCCTTATCTCAACTGAGATAACCACTCCGGCCAACAGCAAGCACCACCCATCCTGATTAGAACATCTCAGCTAACGGCCCATTACACCACCCATCCTGATTAGATTATCTTGATTAATGGCCCATCACTGGGCTTGATAAGCGTGGACAAATAGAACTTCCGAACCACCCTGAGTGAATTATCTTGATTAATGGCTCATTACTGGACTTGATAAGAATAGAATGTCAGAAACCGTGCACTCTTTCAAGAGCCTCATGTGAGCTCATGGCCGAAGCAACCAATAGAACGTTGGGAAAATCCTCTTCCATTGTGGAAGTCCCCGCCCCTGGGGGAGGTACCAGCCAAGAAACATGACATAAAAGCAAGGGTTTGGGATGGGAGAAATCACTCTCGATGCAACTGAACTCCACTCCACTCCTCTCGACTGGACTCCACACCACTGGACTACCAGAGCACTGGAAACCCAGAGGTCTCCGGACCAGACCTTCTACAGGACCAGTGCCTAACCGGACTACATAGCTACCACCCTCATCAGTGGGGTGTCAGGTTGTACCATGACTCTGTCAGTTTGTTTAGGCTGGTGTTTCTGTATTCCTGCATTTATTTTAACCTTTTAATTAAAATTGTAATTTTGACCTAAAATCTCTCGAGGTATTTTGTGTGGCGCTAATTTCCCCTGCTGGTTTACAGTCAAACTAAGAAAGCAGCATTTCCCCTGGATTTGCCATAGCACATGCACACATGTGGTGTGGGTTGCAAGAGAGTAGTCTTCAGTCATAAGAATGTTTCATCCTGGCCACAGTTTGGGTTGGCACTTTCTTTGAAAGTGTGAGAACAGGAATGTTATGCCATTCAGGGAAGAAAAACAGTTTCCAAGGCTGTTCATAAGGAAAACAGGAGCTCATTGGACAGCAGCAGTGCCTGGGAGCAGAGGGTGTTTCTGATAAGCTCCAGAGGAGCTGAGCCCGGGTGCTGTTTGTCAAGGCCAAGGCCTAATGAGCATTTCTCAGATTGCAGTGTGGCCTGCAAAGGTGGGGGGAATGAACCCTCACAAGCAGAGAGATCACACCTGGTCACAGATCCTCCATGCTGACATCCCATGTCATCCCAGGGCTCTTTTGTCTTCCAAAGACTTGGGAGGGCTCAGGTAGCCACAGGGGCTCCATGGGAACAGCAGAGGTGTCTGTAAGTTGGCACAGGCACTCACTGGGCTTCCATGGGGGCATCCCAGGGGTCCCTCTGTTCCTAAAGAACAGGGAGGGGACAGGCAATCCCCAGGGCCTCCAGGGTAACATCCCAGACATCTCCACGCTGCTAAGGAGCCATAATGTCACAGGAACTCACAGGGGATGTAGGGTGACATTCCAGGGGTCTCTATGCTGCCAAACCGCTGTGATGTCACAGGCACTCACACTGGCTCCATGGTGACACTCCAAGGGTCTCAAAGGCTGCAAAAGAACCATGAGGACTTATGCTGGCACAGGGGCTCCATAGTGAAATCCCAGGCACCTGCAGGCTGCATGAGAGGTGTTTTGTCACAGGCACTTACAGAGGTTCCATGGTGACATCTCAGTGGTCTCTCTCCTCATAGGAACAGTGAGGTCATTGGCAATCCCAGAGCCTCCATGGGGACATCCCAGGGGTCTCAGGGCTGCTAGAGAGCTCTGATGCCACCAGCAGTGACAGAAGCTCCTTGGGGACATCTGTCGCTGCTGCAGTGGCAGCTTCAGACAAAGGTTCCTAGAGAAGCCCGGCCGCTGAGTGATGAGGGGCAGAGAGGAGCCCCCGGCTTTCTCAACTCCTTTTCAGAGACAGGAGCCTGGGGGCGGCTGCATCCAATCCCAGACTCACAATATCAATGGTTTCAGTAACTTTGTCCCACAGGAGTTAAAGATGGCAAGTCAGATATATTGATATAAAAGGAATTATTCCTTATGAGCAATGATTCGACACAACTCAATCAGAGTTATTTACTACACAGTAGAAAAACTACACCTACTACTGGTAGTGTATAGTAGAGTACAATAAAGTGCAGTATATTACAGTAATATGAAAGCAATTATATTACAGCAAGCAAAACCAAACAACTATTAAGTAGAGCTCAATGTAACTCACCACACCAACACTTATGGGCAGCTCTCTTTCTCTTCACCTCGAAGAGTATCCGTGGTGGGCATCCCCTTCCCAGGGAGGAACCTCCACACGCTCCAAGGAGGAAGGTGTTAGAAGAACCTACCCTAGGAAAGAGGACTGGACTTTGACAGTCTAAAGGGACTGACTGTCAGTCAGATGTCTCCAGGTCACTTCAGCAGCTTCTCTGCCAAACCTCTGCCTCATCATCAGCACATTCATTCAGGGTTAGTTGCCAGGCTGAGTTTCAGCAGAATTCAACATCCAAACAACACATGGTGTCCCCTCTTAATCCACCCTGAGAGATTTTAAACTAGGATGTTGTTCGAGTTCCTTGGCCGCATTCCAGGGCAAAGCAGCCAGGAAAAAGCATCCTGCTACAACTTCCCAGGGGTCTCCAGACTGCTAAAGAGCAGGAAGGTCAAAGGCACTCTCAGGGCTTCCATCCTCACATCCCAGGGGGCTACAGGTTTCTAAATAGTCCTGAGCTCACCTGCACTCACAGGGCTTTCATGGGGACCTCCCAGATCTCTCTGGGGATGATAGAGTTGTGTGCCCAGACACAGTCACAGCCATTCCATAGTGACATCCCGGGATGTCACCTTCATCTGTCACTTAGCAGAAGGCCCTTTCATCTGCTAAGGCACCCCTGTGTCACAGGAAATCACTGGGGTTCCACGGGGACATCCCAGGGGTCTCTATGCTTCTAAAGAACAGTGAGGGCACAGACAACCCCAAGGACTCCACGGGGATATCCCAGCAGTCTCCCATTTGCCAAACTGCACGGAGCTCACAGGCTCTCACAGGGTCTCAGTGGTGACATCCCTGGTGTCTTGAGGCTGCTAAGGAGCCGTGATGTCACAGACACTCACAGGGGCTCTGTGGTGACATCCCTGGTGTCTTGAGGCTGCTAAGGAGCCGTGATGTCACAGACACTCACAGGGGCTCTGTGGTGACATACCTGGAGTCTCCAGGCTGCTAAAGAGCCGTGATGTCACAGACACTCACAGTTGCTCCCTGGTGACATTCCAGGTATCTCCAAGCTGCCAAAGATCCACAAGGTCATGTGCTGTCACAGGAACTCCATGGTGACATCCCAGAAGTCTCTATGTTCCAAAAGAACAGTGAGGTCACAGGCAGTTCCAGTGGTTCCATGGTGACATCCCA
The DNA here is from genome assembly GCA_013397565.1 of Ptilonorhynchus violaceus. Taxonomy (NCBI): domain Eukaryota; kingdom Metazoa; phylum Chordata; class Aves; order Passeriformes; family Ptilonorhynchidae; genus Ptilonorhynchus; species Ptilonorhynchus violaceus. The sequence continues at coordinate 8,434 of VZRJ01013265.1, read as the reverse complement.
GGAGTCTGCATGCTGCTGAGAAGGCATGATGTCACAGGCACTCACAGGGCCTCAATGCTGACATTCCAGGGGTCTGCTAAAGAGATGTGATGTCACAGGGACTTTAACATCACTTAAAGAATCATCAGCAAAGGTATCAGTAAATAAAGATTTAATATCAAAGCCACAGCATGACAGGGTTCCTTGCCAAGGTTCACTCTACTACTTAGACGATGATTAAGGCCCATGAAGGAAAAACAACAAACAAAAATCCAGAGTCAATCAATCCAAACTGAAACAAAATTAACATTATCTCTGTGTGTGTGTGTGTGTGTGTGTGTGTGCATGTGAGAAAAGGATAAAAAGGGTAAGGATAAAAAGAACATGGCCTAAAGGCTCAACAGCACTTCACTTAAGAGCACTTAAACTTAGAAACAGTTCAACTTGTAAGTTAAATGTAACAATTTAGCAGAGGAACAACACTTAACAGTACTTCAACTTAACAACACTTAACTTCGAACTTAACTCAAACCCAACACCTCAGCAAAGGACCCATAAAGGATTTACCATATCTCAAGAGTAACTTTACTTACAGGCATAACTTACATACAATTCTAAAATACTGCAGGATTCAGGAGAGCAACCCCTGTCCCACATTCCATAGGGGACATGCACACCTGCACTCAGTGTTTACCACTCAGGGAAAAAGTAGGTTTCCAAGGCTGTTAAATAAAATACAGACCAGGAGCACATTAGACAACAGCAGTTGCCGGGAGCANGCCATGCCAAGGCTCTCGAAGGCTGCAAAAGAACCATGAGGACTCGTGCTGGCACAGGGGCTTCATGTGGTCTCGAGGCATTTCTCAGGTCATGGTGGGATCTGAAAGATGGGAGGAGGGGGGATGCACCATCCCAAATTTCAAGTTCCTTTGAGAAGTATTGGCTCCTCATATTCATTACCATCCAGAGTGCATGTGCTTCAGATTGGCAGGGAATTACTGCCCTCAGCCTCGATTCCACCTCCAGGCTTTCCCAGATGAGCTGGCAGTGGAAAACAGTAAAATTTACAGGTGTGATCTCAGCCTGTGTGGCCTCTTCCTCTCCTCCTCTTGACTTGACTTGCAGAACTGAGGTGGAAATATGTGACAGTGTGAACAGGGGAGCAACTTAAACTGGTTTGCTGCCTGANGTTTGTTTCCCTTTTCCACCTCCCACCACGCCGCTTTTTTTTTTGACTTATTATTTATTTCTGTTCCCCCCCCTTCCCGCACTGCCTTCCACGACCCGCAGGTGGGTGGGGCCACCCCGCCCTCCCCCCTCAGGTNGCAAAAGTGGCCACCTCTGGGCCCTTGGGAAAACGGCAGCAGCCTGGTCAGGCTGGATGCTCATGGGCACCTCTGCCCCAGAGATGTACCAGTCCCCTAAATCACACTCTTTTCTTTGNGACGGGAAAGATTTTTCCCGCGCGTGCCCAGGGTGCCAAGGCATGGTTGGCGGCAGCGGCGGCGGCGGCCAGAGAGGAGGAGGCTGCGCGGGGACAGCGAGCGCGTTCGTCAAGCAGGGGCAGCCGGGGCACGGGTGAGGCTGTGCACGGGCTACGGGGGGCAGCGGGGGCTGCGCGGCNCATCATCAGGCCCCACAGGAATTTTTTTTGGAAAACAATTTTTTTTCCCTGTTGCACTCCCACCACCCTCACCTCGCTCCTGGAGAGCCACTGCCCTTTGCTCCGCCCACGCACCCACTCCCCCAGTGACACCCCAGATCCCCCACACACAGCCCGGCCAGGGGGTCATGTCGAGGTGGCAGAGCCCAGTCCGAGTTCTNGGGGACAGCGAGCGCGTTCGTCAAGCAGGGGCAGCCGGGGCACGGGCGAGGCTGTGCACGGGCTACGGGGGGCAGCGGGGGCTGCGCGGCGTCTCTTTTGGAAGAAGATTTCTGTGTGGGTCGCGTGGAGTCTTTTTGTTTTATGGGATTTTTCCACACCCTCTCGCTTCTTTTTTGGCCTGTGGCGAGGGTNATCCCCCACACACAGCCCGGCCAGGGGGTCATGTCGAGGTGGCAGAGCCCAGTCCGAGTTCTCCCGGCGGCTGGGACAGCGCAGGGCCAGGCCCCCTTTGCTGCCTCTTGGCTTTGGCTCCGCAGTGCAAGGGGAGGGATTTTGTCTGNCCTGTGGCGAGGGTGAGCAGGAGCGCAGCGGGGCGAGGGAGTGAGGGAGTGCTGTAGCAATGAAGGCAAGAGGCGGGGCAGGGGCACGGTGGGTTTGGAGACCCGGGTCTGGGGGTTGGAGAGCTCCTGCTGCTGCCGGTTTGGAGATGGGGCGTGGCAGAAACTCCGCCGGGTGCTAAAGACTCCTCTTTCCCTCCCTGGGAGCGGGGCTGGGTGGTGGTGAAATACGGGGGCAGAAGATGGAAGAGCCCCGGGATGTCACCATGGAGTACCTGTGAGTGCTCATGACCTCTCTTTAGCAGCCCAAATTCTTCTGGGATGTCACCATGGAGTGCCCATCACTGCCAGTGACCTCATAACTCCTTAGAAGCCCAGAGAGCCCTGGGATGTCACCATGGAAGTCCCATGAGTGCAGGTGACCTCACTGCTCTTAACAAACCTGGATCCCTCTGGGATGTGAGGATGGAAGCCCCGGGAGTGCCTTTGACATCACTGCTCTTTAGAAGTTTAGAGAAACCTGGAATGTCACCACGGAGCCCCTGTCACTGTTGATGCCATCAGAGCTCTTTGACAGCCTAGAGACACATAGTATGTCAGCATGGAGATGCTGTGATTGCCTGTGACCTCACTAATTTTTAGGAGCACTGGGATGTCCTGATGGAACTCCTTTGAGTGCCTGTGACAAAACACTTCTTTAGCACCCTGGAGGCACCTGGGATGTCCCCGTGGAGCCTCTGTAACAGCATGTGACCTCACGGTTCTTTTTCAGCCTTCGAGACCTGTGGAATGTCACCAGAGAGCCACTGTGAGTGCCTGTGACATTACAGCTTCTTAGCAGCATGGAGGCCCCTAGGGCCTCCATGTCACCGTGGAAGCCGTGTGAGTGCCTGTGACCTCATGGCTGCTTAGCAGCCTAGAGATGCCTGTGATGTTGGCACTGTGATCCTATGACAGCCTGTGAGGTTGGTGTGGTTTGGCAAATGGGAGACTCCTGGGATGTCCCCATGGAGGCCCTGGGACTGCCTGTCCCCTCCCTGTTCTTTAGGAGCATAGAGAGCGCCAGGATGTCCCCATGTACCCCAGTGAGTGCCTGTGCCAACTTAGAGACACCTCTGTTGTCCCCATGGAGCCATTGTAAGTGCCTGTGGCCCCCCAAGTCTTTGGAATATTAAAGAGCCCTGGGATGGCACCATGGATGCCTTGTGACGTCATGTGACCTCACTGCTCTTTAGCAACCCCAGGAGCCTTGAGAAGTCACCCTGGAGCCCCTGTGCCTCTCTGTGATTTCTCTGCTTTTGAGCAGGCTGGAAACAACTCTGATGTCACCATGGACTGGGATGGGTGGGTGGAGGTTCAGGAAGTGAGAGCTGGGGGAGGAAGGCATGGCAGAGCTTCCTGCGTACCACTCAGGCACTGAGTGGGTATGCCGCTCAGGCATATCACCTGATATCAGGTGATGCCTGATGACTGTAAGCGAGGCCTGGGAAACACTCCTGTCCCCCGCTCGCCAAGTTCGGTCACAGGAAGCAGGTCTACCCTCTGCTGGGATGGAATGCCACATCCCAGTGGTAGAGGGGACCATGTGTACCCCCTGTCCCCAACATGGCAAGTCTGGTTACAGGAGGCCAGGTCTACCCACCAGGGTGTCAGGGCCAGTCTGCCCGCTGCTGGCATGGGAGGCCTACCCTCCTCTACCTAGGAGGCCAGGTCTGCTCACCAAAACGATCACAGTAGTGGTATTTCACTGACAGGTGGGTTTCCCCACAGCGCCGAGCACGTGCCCGGCCTCCCACTTATTCTACACCCCTCATGCCTCTTCACAGCGCCAGACTAGAGTCAAGCTCAACAGGGTGTTCTTTCCCCGCTGATTCCGTCAAGCCCGTTCCCTTGGCTGTGGTTTCGCTGGATAGCAGGTAGAAACAGTGGGAATCTCATTCATCCATTCAAGCGTGTCACTAATTAGATGACAAGGCATTTGGCTATTTCTCGAGGAATATATATGGATATATATCCAAATATATTCCTTTTCCGGGTTAAGTACATGTGGCCCATCCATCTTGATCAAAATCAGTAGAATTTTTTCCTGGAGTCGGATGGAATGTGATGTGGCACGATTGGAGGAATCGCATTGTTCCCAGATGTTGTCCCTACCTACTGTTTATTCATGTCTCTAGTGGTCATTGAAATTTATTTAACACAAATGTTAACAACTTATAACAAGCAATCGAGCTGTGCTTGCGAACACATGTGCAATCTTGTTCCTCCATTCAGGTACGTCACTAATTAGGTGACAAGGCATTTGGCTGTTTTTTGAGCATATGCAAGATATGTCCTTTTCTGGGTTATGTAAAGTTAGCTCATCCACTTTGGTCATCATTTGTAGATTTTGGCCCAAAATTGATGTGAATTGACACGCTATGAGGTGCACCATGCAGTAGTGTGCGTACGCAATTCCCACTGAAAAGGTTTGGAGGCTCAATCGGTCAGGATTGGGGGATGGCCATGCACATATCAGTGACGTGGCCCTGTCTGGCGTGATGTGTGTGCCCTTTCCATAGGTCTGGGGTGTAGCCGTGCTTGTGCTGGGATCTGGTATTAGGCTGTGTCTCCACCGCTCGACCCCAGTTGCGTTGCAACCAGTGTGGAGCTTCTTGGTGGCAGCACACAGGGGTTAATCCGGGCTTGTCCCTGGTTTTCGGCAGTCGGCGTATGCCCGGTTCCGTTGGATTAGGTTATAGCCCTGCATGTGACAGTTGCTTGAGTCTGCACGTGTCTCCCTCAAAACACAGAGGTCAAATCAAGCTGGCCCTGATAGGCAAGTGGCGTGTCCTGATGATACAGGGAAATTAAGGGTTAAGGGCCCCTAGCAAAAGTTGCTTGTATTGCTTGCTTAACCTAATTGTGCTTGCCAAAAGAGAACAAGGGAGGACGCAAGATTTGATAAAAGGAAGGAACCGTGACTTGGTTCCTGCTCTCTTGGACCCCTAAACTGGTTGGAACTAGCCATAAACTTTGGACTAAGACCAAAGGACCAGAGAGCATGTGCAAGGAGGCGAGGTGAAAAGTTCAACTCCGAGGAAGACTCGCTTACTTCATCTTGGGACCCCTGCCCACGACCACCAGGAGGCACTGCGCAAGCGCAAGTGTATGGAAATGATCTTAGAGCTCATTATCATGGGAAATGGGACTAGGTTATGCATATGTATAGGCGTATCGGGGAACCTTAATACATATGTAATGTTTTAGGAAATAAATATGGAGAGCTTTGTTGCAGACGTTGCACGTGCCTTAAGAGGAGCTATCCTCCATGTGCCCAGCATGCTGAATTAAACATACCTACTTTATAACTTTTGGGTTATAGAGTTTTTTATCTGCGCATCACTGATGACCCCCTACCTGTGGATAAGATTTGGGGTACTTTGAGGCCATTTTGGGGGTGAAGTTGGGCCGGGTCGGCGAGGGCAGAGGGACGATTCAGGGGGCTTTTTGGCTGTCCCTGTGTGCAACCCTGACCCAAATCTCCCCCTCCTCTGGCACTCCCTGTCCCACCCCCACCGGTCGTTCCTGTGCCCTCAAAGCCTCCCCGCAGAAGGAAAGGGACCCCCAGTCTCAGTTTTCCCTGGTCCATGTGACAGTACCACCATCCCATCCCTGCAGCCTGGCGGTGTCCAAAGGAGCCAAGGCCAAGGCGAGTGGGACCCAATGCCTGCCAAGTGCAGTGCGTGGGGAATTCTGCTCCTGAGACACTGTTGACGTTGCCTTTACCGGCAGGCAGGGGACGGGTGAGCTCGAAGGCCAAGCGAACGCAAATCACAGGGCAGAGCGGGCAACCCAAACGCGGCCGGGAGGAGAGGGGCGGGGGGAAGGCAGTGCCCTGGGGCCAGGGAGTGGAGTGCAGTTGGCATGGGGCCGAGAGCGGGGTTGGGTTGCAAAGGACAGGGCAGCCATGCAAAGCCCCTTGGCTCTGTCCAGAAGAGCGGCGTGCTGGGACCACTCAGCACCGGGGATTGCAGCATTGTCAGGGCTGGCTGCGAGCGGCAGGTGTGGCACGATCGGGGCAGGCAGCGTGCGCGGGGGTTGGGCGGGGCACGAGTGCGGCGCGTGGGTGGGTGTGAGGTGAATGAGGATGTCTCGGCTTTATGGCACGAGTTTGCGGGAGGGTAAGCTTTTGGCTGAGAAAAGGCCCAGGTTTGGGGTTTTAGCAGTACTATAGTGGAGATGGCCTCGAGAAGAGACTTGAAGATTGTGCCCTGGCTTGAGGGTGGGGCTTGGATGCGGAGCTTGCTCCCCCTGCTGCGGCTCAGCTCTCGGTATGGCAGTGACTGTAGGAAAGGGGCAGCCCACAAGGGGACATTTCTGGGTCAACTCTAGACAGAGTGAGTGGCAAAGTCTCTGGCATTTGGAGTTTTGCCTCGAAGCCAGCAAAGCCGGGCTTTTCAGGGAGCTGTGGGGTGGCACGGCCCTGGCTGTGCCCGGGAGCGCTGGCTTGGCAGTGGAGCTCGGTCTCACCTGGCACAGGCAGCTGCAGCGTGTGGGGAAGGAATCCCGGCCGGCCTCCTGCCCCAAGCATGCCCCCTGGAAGCAGCCCTGCCCTGCCTGTGACATTGGTGTCACCTGCACATGGAAGGACTCTGAGCGAGGTGGGTGTTCCAAGCCACGGGTGTGGCAGGGACATCTTTAGGCATGGGGAAGGAAGGGGATATGGGACCGTCTGCATGGTGTGCCTGCAGTCTCGCCTCCAGCAGCAGGGGGAGTGGAATCTCCCAGCCACCCGTCGTGAAGCCAAGGGGACACTGGGACACTTCAAGTGCTCATGGAAGTGAAGGGCCGTTGTGACACAGCAGGGCCGCATGGAACCCTCGGTCCATTGTTACCGGGCAGGACCCAGGAGACAGCAGTGGTGCTAGGGAACCTCTTGGAAGCCCGGGTCCATTGTGACACCACAGAATCTCCTGGAACCCTGGCGACCATTTTGACATCACGGAACCTCCTGGAGCCCTGGAGATGGTTGTGACACCATGGAACCTCCTGTAACCCTGGAAACTGTGGTTACACCACAGAACCTCCTGTAACCCTGGAAACCGTGGTGACACCACAGAACCTCCTGGAGTCCTGGAGACCTTTGTGACACCACGGAACCTCTTGTTACCCTTTAGACCTTTGTGACACCATGGAAGCTCCTGGAACCCTGGTGGCTGTTGTGACACCATGGAACCTTTTTGAACCCTGGCGACCGTTGTGACACCACAGAACCCCGTGGCACCGCAGGGCCATAGTGACACTATGGGGCCTTTTGGAACCGAGGAGACCGTTGTGGGACCCCACGGGATGATAAATCCTACCAGGAACCTGCTCTAGGGGGGCTCCTCTCTCCACCATTCCGCAGGTCCTGCCAGCAACCTGCTCTAACACAGGCTTCCCACAGGGTCACGGCTTCCTTTGGGAATTGATCTGCTCTACTATGGGATCCTGCAGGGGATGCAGGTGGATTTTGTGCTCCCTCATCATGGGATGCAGGTGGACAATAAAGCCTGAGGTAGCACCCTGCTCCCCATGTCCTGCTGTGTCATGGGGGTGGGGGAAATTTGTGGGTCCCTCCTGCAGCCCCAGGCCTGCTGCTCCTCCTGGCTGGGCATGCAGCTGCGCCACCTCCCAGCTGTGGACAAGATTTCGGAAGGGTGTGTCTATCTGTGTGTGTGTGTGTGTGTGTGAAAAGGATAGAAAGGGTAAGGATAAAAAACCACAGTCCAATAGCAATTAATAGCACTTCAACTTATCAATATTTAACATTAAAACATAGGTTAAACTTAACAGTTGTTGCTGTTGTACTGGGGACAGGGCGAAATCATGACACAAAGTACGGTCCAGGAAGAAGGTGGAATGGCATTATTTATTAATATACAGACTCATTTTATAACTTAGTATACTTGAATGCCATAAGGTCATTGGTCCTTTGGCTACCCACCTCTCAGGGTGATTGGCTGAACCATACAACACCTATTTCAAAATATTTCTCTAGTCAGTATCATAACAATACTACATAACAACTTCACAGGTGCAAGATAAAGGATTCTTTACAAAACTGTCTCACTGTTTTTCATAGCTTGAGTGGGAAAAGCAGGCTCTCACAGAATGCTGCGGAAGGCCGGAAAATTTCTCTGCTGAAAGCTTTTCAGCATCCACAATTCCCCCTTTTTATTTAAGACCAAAAAGGTAGCATTTGTAATCCTCTGCAGGATCCCCTGCAGCAAGGAGAACAAACACGACATAAGGGGTCCGTTTGGCAATT
>VZRJ01013264.1:2459952-2479367 GCA_013397565.1 Ptilonorhynchus violaceus | reverse complement strand
CCCCCCCCGCCACCTAACGGGAGCTGAGAGCTTGAGGTGCACCAGGAGCTTCCCTGCCCTCCCCGCTTCGCAACCTCCCATTACACGGCCGTGCCTCTCATGCCGCGCCCGCAGGCATCGGGGCCGCTTCTGCCCCTCTTCACACCCTGGGGTAACCGGGCACCGAGGCGGCGAGTGAGGGGCTCTGCCACACTCAAGATGGCGCCAAGAGCCCTTCGCGGGGCAACTACACGGTGTTGCCACCCTCCGGGAGCCGCTCCGCCGCCTTCAAGGGCCCCGCGGGCGAGGCCGTGGCACACGTGAATGGCCCCCAGTGCAGAAAGCGCGAAGGAAGGGGGAAAGGGGTGCGAAAAACGCCCCTCCAGACAGAGCAGCGCGGCTGCCACACTCAACATGGCCGCCGGACCGAGGCAGAACTTGTCCTCGGAGGGCGGGATATAGGGATCGAGCGATGTGGATTCGCCGGCAGCGCCGGGCGAACACTGTGCTGACGCTTTGCGGCTTCTTATTGGCTGAGCCGCCTGTCTGTGTATGGCGAAGTGGTTTTGAAAACCCGGAGGCGGCTCGAGGCGGACCTATGGAGCGGAGCCGGGGCTGCCCGGCTGGGGATCTGGGTGGGGGCTGCAGCGGGTCGGGGAGCGCTGCTCCCGGCTGCTGAGAGCCTCACTGCTCCGGGGGTGTTCCCCCCACGGCTTCAGGAGAGCTGCGGAGAAGCCGTGGCAGCCCTCACACCGTCTGGCACCAGGCGTCGCGGCACGAGGCGTCATGGCGCCGGCATCCTTTGCCCTGTCCCCACACGCGCCCAGCGGCTGGATAGAGAGCCAGCGCTCCGCTTCCAGGACAAAATGTCCCTCCCACAAAGGACAGTAGCACCAGAAACAGGCTGGTCGCTGCCTGGGCGCACCATGGATCGGTTTTCTCCCCACTCTCCGCGTCCTGCCCCTCGTGGGAGCAGCCCTGAGGGGATGGCGGCGTGGGGCCGGGGGTCAGGGCCGCAGGGCCGTGGCGGGAGCGGGAAGCACCACGGCGGCTGAGACCTCACGGCGGCCGCTGACCCTCGGGCTGACCTCGTGCCGGGGCCAGCCGCCCCTTGCCCCGGCCGTCCCCCGGCTCCAGGGGCTGCGACCCCACGAGCAACTCTCGCTTTGGATCGTAGGCGCTGTCGACACAGCAGTGCCCCGCTCCCGGCTGTTGGGCACCGCTGGTGTTTTGTCAGGAGGGGCCTTTTAGGGACGATGGATTCCTCCCGTTGGGACCTTTTGGGGACGATGGATTTCTCACGTTGGATGTCCCGCTCTGACCTGGCGGCAGGGTTGGGCGGGAGCAGGGCGAGAGCTCCTGCATGCACTCACGGGAAGAAGAGGGCTGTGGAAACCGGGATTTCTGGTCGCTGCTGGCTACGCCTCTCACTTGGAGTGTTCGAGACAAGGGCAGCTGCTATTCCCGGAGACAGGATTCAGTGGGCTTGGGGCAGGTTGCTCGCAGGGCTGGAGACAGGAGCGCCCTCTGCCACAGCCCAGCCGAGAGCTGGCGGGCGGCGAGTCTCGAAATGTATCCGAAAGAGGAAAAAAAAAACCACCTAAGCCCAGCCCGAAAAAAAAAAGCACTTCTGTTATAACTTGGCTTTAATGCGTGCCTTCTCCTCAAACTAGGGATGTTCCTTTGGGCTTGGGGTTCCCACGTTTTAGGAAGGGTTTTAAAAAAAGAAAATGAGATGTGGGATATTTCAGGAAGAAAATTCGGANATAAAAAAAACAACCAAGCCTGCAGTGGAAGTAAAACTGCCTTAAACCACTCCGCGTCGGAAATCCATGTATAGCCCTTGCTGCCGTCCCTCCGTGGCAGCGGGATAACCCGGCTGGCGAGTGCCTGTACGCGTAAGGCAGGGAGAAACAGGCTCAGCTCGGCGCTTTATGCCTCAGCAGTCCAAAAAGAAACAACAGCAACAAAAACTGTTGCCTGTGAAATGCAGCTGCTGCTTTACCTCTTCTCCACCCCTCCCGGCTGCCGGGGCTGGGGAGCGGCTCCGCAGGGAGCAGAGAGAGGAGGAGGGGGGAAGGGGACTTTGACAAAGTGCCCGAGCATCGGGGACAGAAGTTTCCAGGGCTGAGCTCTGCTTGGGACCTCATTCCGTCTGCGGCAGGCGATTGCTTTGGCAAAGGAGCCGAGGTGCTGGAGGAGGCGGTAGGAGTTTTCCCTCCTCACCGGCCGTTTCCCTAGCTCAGCAAGTAGCAGCCTCTCTAATCCCCGGCGAAGATCATGCTGCTCGGGCGATTATTTCATCGCGGCAAGCTGCTCCTCGGAGGAAATTCTCATTACGCTCTTCGGAGAGGCAAGGGAGGGGCGACTGTCACTCAGCTGCTCTGGAAAAAACAGAGGGATGAGCCTGCAGCATCCCCGGGCTCCAGCGCACGAGACGCGGTAGTGTTTCTAGGTCAGGCTGGTGATGCGGGACATGAAGCCGGCAGAGATGACATCCTGGCTGTGTCACCTTCTGTTCCTCGATGGGCGAGGGTTGCACATGGGGGCCGGGGCTTGGTGGACATTTTTGCTGGAGGAGAACTGCTAGGGCGGGTGGAGAGTGATGGGGAGGTGGGAAGGAGCTTCATGTGTGCTCACAGGAGGGAGGGGAGGTGTGTAGGGAACTGGAGTTGACTCATGGATCCAGAAAGCATCTTTGAGAGACTGTGGGGCCAAGGCTGAGACCTTGCTGCAAGAGGCAGGGACTGTGTTGGAGAGCACTGGCTGCCCCAGCGGCTGATGGCTGCCCTCCTCCCCATGTCCTGGGCTGCTGCTCCTCCGTCCATCCCCACAAATCACGTAAACAGGCGGGAGCGGGGCCCTGTGGCTCACTTTAATTAAGGCATGGAGACACCGACTTCGCCTTTCCCCAGAAGATTGCAAAAGGCCCAGGCGGGCCCCACACTGCAGCTCAGGGCCATCCCTGCTCTGACACGCGCTCTGCCCCCCACGTTACAACACAGGGCTCTGACTCACCGGCCGTTCCCAGCCCGCTGCTCCCTGAGCCTGTAGACATTGCAGGGATCCCTCACATGGATGTAGGGAGTCTGTCTGCTCTGCACTCCACTGCCAGCATCCACAGCTGGATGTGGCAGGCAGGACATGGCACAGTCCTTGGACCTCTGCATGGAGTGTCCAGAGTGAGGACAGCATTCCAGAGGGGTTATCCCCTGTGACCGGAGGATGTGAGAAAGGGAACATGACCTCTCCAGATCCTTTGACCCCAGTAGGCAGAACATGACCTCTCCAGATCCTTTGACCCCAGTAGGCAATGACACCATGGTCCCTTGATGCTCCCTGGCTTCTCTGACTCCAGGAAGCCACCACCCTGTCTGGCTGAGAGGTGGTGGCAAGGCAGCTCCCTTTTCTGCCTCACTCGGATGGGTGCTAGCAGGAGCCAGGGCCAGGTGGAGGGCAGCAAAATACCCCAGCATTGCTGCTAATCCTGCTCTTGGCTACAGGCAGAGTGGGGAAAACAGTAGGGGGACCAGGGAAGCCTTCAGTTTGGGATGCTGGCTGTTCCAGGGAGCCCACAACAGCAGGAGTGGATCCAGCATCTCATCCCTGGCTGCCAAGGGCCAGTGCCGCTGATGCCATGGTCCAGGAGCCAGCACTCACATCCCTGGCCTTCCCTGCCTGTCTGTTGGAACAACTTTGGCTCATTCCTGAGAGACTGCTGGAGCCCCATGGTGCGTTTAAAGACAGGAAAGCTGATTATTGCCTTTCTCTCAAAGGAAGGGTGAGGAGGCATTGGGGCAATCTACTCCAGAGGCAGGTCTAAGAGACCTGCGCTCCAGGACATGGGCTCAGTTAAGCTAGAACACAGTTGTTTCTCTCTCATTAAAGTTTTCTGGTTTTCCCCAGTTTGCAGGCTGGTTGTGACTACAAACTGTGGATCAGACCCAGAGCAAGGGCCCATGGCACGGTGATTACACACCCACACCCTGCCCCAGGCCTGGGCTTTGGGCCAGAGACAGGGTTTTGCTCCTCAGGGCTCCTGTCCCACTGCTCAGTGATGCACGGGAGAGATTTAAAGGAGAGAGAAGAGAGGAAGGTGGGAGGGAGGAGGCGAGTTCAGATTCTCTTCCCTCCCTGCCTCTTCCCAGCACTTTGCAAATACAACGTCTTTGCAATGTCTGCTGGAGGAGGGAAAACACCCCCTGCACGTGCCCAGGGCTGGTTGTGTGTTTGGACAGGGATTACTCCATGGTGTGGCCAGCCCCAGGCACATGGTCCCAACTGTGCCTTGATCTCTGTCCCCCTTCCTCCCCACTGTCCCCAGCAGGACACCACCCAGAGCCACCCCACAGGAGTCCCCACCCAAGCAGGGCCACCCTCCTGCCCCAAGCCAGCTGTGGAGTGTCGATGACCGTCATCCTGCAGGGACAACTGTGGAGAGCCACAGCTCCTTCGTCTCATCCCTCCTTGCCGCTCTGGCACACCTGGGAGAAGACGGACACACAGCATGCACGCACACACTCACAAAACCAACCCCAAATCTGGATCAGTATCAGAGAGAATTAATTACTGCCTCATGCATATTCAGATGAGAAACTCAGCTGAACCTGGCGGTGCCTTGGGCGGCCCTGCAAAGGAGAATTCCTCTGGAGAGATATAAATCAGCGCTCCCCTCTATCGCTTTCCCCATGGAGCGCTACCTCCTGGGGAAGACTGAACCTTGATTTCCTTTTTTCCCTCCTTCTTCGTTTTCAATCTGCGCGGGGCCCCTGTAATTACAATGGGCTGCTTTAGGGCTTGAGTTATTTATTGGGTAACAGGGACACACCTACCCAGCTCCAGCCGCCTGCCTGCCCGCGTGTCGCGGCTTGTCCTGCCTACCCAGCAGTGCCTGCCATGCTGTGCCGTGCCATTCTGTGCCATGCTGCGCCATGCTGCGCTGCTTTAGCTCGAGACAGCACCGGCAGCAGCAGCAAACAGGGACCACCGGCCCTACGTGATCCACTAAAGGCACATCCGTGGTGGTGTAGCCCCTGCGAGCAGGGGTGAGAGTCACGCTCTCGTTTATTGCAAAACACCGTCTCGCACACACGTTTGGGATGCCACCAGAGCTCACACCGGTTGTGAAATCCTTGGCCCCATTTTACAGGTGGGGAAAGCGAGGCATGGAGCAGGGAAGTTATTTCCCGAGGGTCATCCCCAGAGATCAGAAAAAGAACCCACAGCTCCAGCCAGTGTATGTCTGTGACAGAAGGTGCTGGCCCAAGCGCTGAGCTCAATGTTTTGGCTGGTGGGGCCTGTCCTCTTGTGCCTCTGCTTTGCTTCCCAGTGGGGGTTGTCTGCCCAGCCCCAGCTCTGCATCCCCCTGCCCAACCCCACTCCCCCCACAGGCAGGCCTGTGCGCTCACAGGAGATGAGCGCTCGGGGCTGGAGACCACATGGCTGGAGGGAATTAAATAATTGATGGACCAGAAGTCTCAAGCAGATACCGAATCTCCAGGGGCAGCATTCAAGAGGCAAAGCAGAGCCCCGGACAAGACCCTTCTCTCTGATATGATGCCAACATGTCTCATTTTTGCCCAGGGCTTTCGGTGGGCTGAAGATGTGGGGTGCTGGGGATGGGAGTGCTCCTCCACTTGTTTCCCAGCTCACCCCCAGCACTGCTGGAGCTCTCGAGGGACTGACTACCTTCCGGCCCAGCAGGGAGGAGCCAGGGAAAGGAGGCTGCTGCTTCCAGGCTGAAACCCTCCTGCTTGGGTTGGTTCCCTCTGAGCAGCACCTTTGGAAAGAGTGGGCTGAGCAAGGAAGAGGAAAAAATCTTCCAAATCAAGGTGGGTGCTTGGCTCCCACCAAAGGAGGAAGGCCACCAGAAAGCAACAAGCTCTACTCCAGTGAAAGGAGAGCTCTTCTGCCATTGCTGAGCTGTGGCCTCCTTGCTGTGGGAGCATGGAAGATGGCTTAAAAATTTATAAGCAAAATACAACTGAATAAATTTAGCACAGAAATTGGAAGAAGTTAAATCAAACGGTCCCATTGTCTGTTCTGGAGGTCCCTCAGCTCCAAAGCCTCAGTGGCTGGGAGAGGGCCACTGCCTGACCGCCCCTCTCCTGCTTCCTGCCCTCAGCATCACAGCAGAGGTGCCGGTCACTCCCTGCTGGCACAGCCACACCAGGCGTCAGGGGGTCACAAGGTGAGAGGGCCCCGCATGCAATGGCCGTGGATCCCAGGCATCAGCCTTGCACGGTCGCAGTGGCAGGAGGAAGAGGTTTTCCCACCCGAAGCACTGATCCAGAGCTGTGATGGGATTTGCCAGTCTGTAGCATGAAGCATCTCTCTGCATTAGACATATCTGTCGATATTTAATCCACCAATAAAAGCAGTGCATGACCAAATTGAATATTAAATTTAATATACGCTAACCAGGAGCTGGTTGGCATTGCACCCAATGGAAATGTTTGCTGCCCGCTCTCTCTCTCTTTTTCACAGATTTTTCATGAAAAGTTGTTGATTTTTTTTCCTCAGGATTTATTCATATTTTTTTTCCTTTTAGGTAATAACAATATGATCTGAAAAGGATGACTTTCATTTACCAACTCAGGATTTTAATGAACAGGCTGTTTGAATAACCATTTGGACAACTATTGGAAAAAAAAGGGAGAGAAGAATGCATTTTAAATCCTCAAAATAGCTCCCCCCTCCACCAACTTAAGTAATTTGCAGAAGAGCAGTTCCTTCATTTTTTTTCCCCCAGCATACTAGATGAAACATTTGAGAGTGTTTGAAGCTGGCAAGAACTGCATTTCTACCTACTGATGTCATGAAAATATAAATTGGCAGATTCTTCACGCTGGGTCAACGTGTAGCGATAAGCACAATGCCATACCTTTAGGAGCAGTATTTGTTGGTAAACAGATGGGAAGCAGCCTATAAAGTCCATAGTCAATAATACACAGCCAACGTGCAGTGCCAGGGCGGCTGTCGGAGCAATAAATCGTGGATCTTCCTGGTGGAGCCTGAGCCATCCTGGGCTGACACTGTTGAGCCTGTTGTGGGCAAAACACACGATGTGGAGAATTGCAATGAATAATTTAGAGAGCGCCCTTGTTTGACGCTCTTCAACTGCCCATTGACTCATTTCTGCTGCTCCCGTTTCAAGCAACTGGAGGAATCCTTCCTATTTTCCATGCCAAATATAGCAGTTTTTCCAGAAATGCTCAAACACACAAGCCAGGAAGTTTCCCTTCTCTGGGTGAGTCACTGGAAGTTCAGGCTGCATTTTCATGATTGCTTCAAGCCAATCGAAATCTGTGCCGTTGCCAAAGGAGCCGTCCAGCTTTGCCGGCGTGCGGCCTCCCTCACTCCTTGTGCAACGAAAGGGAATTAGGGAATGGACAAGGATGAAAACAAATTCTGGCTTTTGTTTTGCTTTGGTTTTTTTTTGGTTTTTTTTTGCTTTTCAAGCAGGTTATTTGGCCAACTTGTCTTATGGCTGTGCAGACGTAGAAGGGGGCTTGTCTGGTCTGGGACGTGTGTTATGAGGATGCTCCTTACATTGGTGACTAAAAGCAAAGAGGATATGGGGGGAAATGCCATCCCTGTGGGGTCACATTATGTCCCCTGTGTCACACAGCTCAGCTGCAGAGCTGATGGGGTCCGTGTTCACATGCCTAGCCCCAGAATGGGAGCACACGGAAGATCCCTGCCTGGAAGGGATTTTCTTGAGTGGCATTTCTGAGATTCTGGACAAGAATGTGATTGGGGACATCAGGGCCAATCTGTATCTTAGGACTGTCCCCCACTAGGTCAGGATGCTCAGGCATCCTACTCCAGTGGAGACAGCTGTGACAGGCAGGATTTTGGAGAGGAGGGATATTTCAGCCTCCTCATACCAAACAGGATCACTCTCTTCCTCCTTCTTTCCTTTCCACCTTCCTGCATCCCTCAGCTTTTATTTTAGCTCCTGTCCACTATGGTTTCCAAAGAAAAGGAGCCTTTCTCCCATTTTTGCTGCTCATTCCTTTCTAATTGTTGCAAACCCATGGGACTAATTTTAAACAAATTTGGCGGGGATGTGAGGGGGAGATTCTAGATCTTTTTGCAAATGTCCTGGAAACAAGTGGCTGAGCAGATGGAGGACACTCACTAGCACCTCCAAAAGGCTGGCCACTGCAAACTCAGGCCTTTTATTTGTCACCAGAGAATCCACACCAAGCACCACGGCTGAAGCATGGCTTTGAAGCTGCAAAGTCCCCCGTGCTCCCCAGGGGTGGACCTCAGATTTTTCCAGCTTCACTGGGTGCCTTCCTGCTCCTTCCTTAGTGGGTGTGGGGCAAGCACTGCTCTTGCAACAATTTAGGTTTTAGGGCTGCAATCCACTTCGTGGGGCTCCCATGTGGGTAAACAAGCCTGGTTTGTGTTTCCAGTGCTCTCAAGAGCTGCAGCTTTCGTGGCTGGGGGATCCCCATGGCTCAGTGGCTGCTTTTAAGGAAGAGTAACTGAGGCCAGGAAGCGTCTTGCCAGGTGGTGTGGGTTTGTTACAAAGGAACTCGCATCTCTGGTAGGATATTTTTGGAGATCAGCAAAAGCAGAACAGGCTGAAAATCCCTGCTCTAGAAATCTGCATTATTTTTTTCTTCCTTACACTGTTTGTTCTGTTATTTTTCAGAGATGGTGCTCACCTCTTTGCAGAGAAGCCTTACTGACAGGCACTTTCTCTGACTGCTTTGGAAAGGCATCCCTGCTTGCCTCTGGTCTCTCCCTCCCTCCTCTGAGGGAGCCTCATGGCCAGAGCTTGCTCTCGCTGGCCCTGATCCAGGCAGGCACTTACGCAGGTCACTGCTCCGGCTCGGAAGCCAGTGGATCACTCCCAGGCTGCCCGGGGGACTAACAGGTTTTCCTGCTCCATCTCCTGAAGAAGCTGGGGAAGGGGGGGTGTCCAAGCTAGGCCAGAGCTGGCTCTGGTGCCCATCTCTGGGTGAGCTGTTGGAAGTGCTGGGGTAGTTACTCCCTACCCTGTGTGACACTGCTGTCCCCAGGCACTGGCGCTGCAGGGTGGCAAAGCCACCAGAATGGGACATGGCAGCTCCTGGGCAGTCCAGCCTGGCAGGGTGCCCATGGACAGCAGCAGGCAGCTGGGCAGCACCAGTGCTGGGTGTCACAGCTTCGTCATGGACTGCTGGCTGCCACTGAGGAAAGTTCCTCCTTCTAAGGGCTTTGCTTCCTATCTCCAGTATTTCCCATCTGCCAGGAGAAACTGGAGCCAGGACTCACCCTTGCTATGAAAGCCTCAAGGCAGGGAGGCTGCCTGCCCTCCTCCTCCCCAGAGTCCCTAGAGGATATGACAAGGAGCAGCCATGCTCAAACTGTGACTCCCTTGGGTCCCTGCCCCACCACGGGTGCACCTCGCCATGCAGAGACCCAGGCAGGCTTTGGAACACTGATAGTCCCGCCCCAGATCCAGGTGACTCAGGGTATGGGGACCGAGTTTGAGGACGGCACTCTTCAATGCTCCCCTCTCCAGTGCTCACCTGCAGCAGCTTGGCTCAAGCACTTTGGCTGCCCTGGTGCAATGGGGACCCTGACTTCTTGTGTCCCGCGATGGGGGTCTGGGTGAGATGCACAAAGTGCTCAGGCTGGACACTCAAAATCCACAGCTGAGAGCTGTCACAGGCTGGGCAGTGGGTACTGCAGGATGGAGCAGACACAAGGCAGCCAAGGCTCTGTGGATCTGCTGTTTATCTCCACTCACATGCCCTTGGTCAGGCTCTGGAAGAGTAAATCACCCTGGCCTTCTCCAGCAATGCCATTTCCACTCTGGCTGGGACAATGGGGTTCCCATCAGTGCTTCCTGCACCCCACACATCCTGCAGCAAGCATGCCCAGACTGAGATCTGCTCCTTTAGCACAGCCAGGACTCTGCTCCCATTCCCCGGCTGAACTGCATGGGCTTTGCCCCAGGATGTGAATTTGGGTGCTGGAATTTATCCGCGGCTGTTTTGGCTGTGGCTGGACTCCACCTCCGGGCAATGACATGTTGTTTCCATAGTAGCTAATGGACTGGAGATGGAAGGGGGAAACACATACCCGCGCTAAAAAGGGACTCGTGAGTAATGTGGTTTCTCCCAGCGCAGAGTAGGAACAACTTTCTAGCACTCAAGGAGCCCCTCCCTCGCCCCTCCTTCGCCCGGCGCCTGTGAAGTGTCAAGAGGAGAGTGTGTGTGTGCAGAGCTGTGCACGGGGCAGGAGGACAAGGGGGTCCGTGTGGATGCTGGGGGGCTTAAGGATGCACAGCGCTGGGGAGGGGGCATGTGGTGGCTGTGCAGGGGCAGCCTGTGTGAGGAGAGGGGACACATGGCAAGCATGAGAGCCTGTGGGGAGGGTGCAGCACAAGTGGTGGTGGGGACACATATGGGAGGCACGTGTCTGCAGGGCTGTCTGCACCCGTTTTTGTGCAGAGGGCAGTTCCCGGAGGAAGGACAGAGCAGCCTGGGGCAAACTTGCATTGTGGTGATCTGCTGGAGCCGAGGCTGTCACAGGCAGTAGTCTGGCTGGGGTGAGGCGGGCCGTGGGTGTCCGAGGGCCGTGCTCGCCCATGGGGTAATGAAGGGTGACAAGGACAAAGTCTGGAAGATGCCAAGAGGCAATAGAAGAGGTCAGGACTCTGTCCTTGCTGCAGGCACTGGGTGGGTCTTGGTGTAGAGCAGGAGGTCAGTCCTGGCTCTGCTGCCAGCCCACTTGCAGCCTCCCACCATCCCTAAGTCCAGTTGTTCTCCAAGAGCAGGGAGAACTGGATTTTCCTCTCACACCACAGCCCTGGGCTCCCCCTGGCCAGCCGGGCACAGAACCACGGGGCCACCACCCTTCGACATTTCCATTGCACGCAGCTACACCATGGACCAAATCTACCCTCGGGGGGAACAGCTCCACGTGCAAAGAGAAGGCAGCTCCTGGGGACATCCTCGTGCCCATCTCTGGCTGGCAGTCCTGGCCAGATCCCTGCACCCTGGCTGCTGTTACAGCATTTTTCTTCCACTTGCACGTTCCCCAGCTTGTTCAGTTGTGTAGCTCCTGCCGTGTCCGGCTCTTTGTGTTGTTTGCTGTTAAGTAAATCACTGGCAGCTCCCCAGAGCGCTGGGTAATGGCAGGATAATTCCCAGCAAGACCCTGGTAATTCACTTGAAGGAAAGCAGAGCAGAGGAAAACAGCACTATTAGCCATTATCCTGGCCTCTCAAAGGCCTCCTCTTCTGCAGAAACGCTGCACGGTGTGGCAGGCATGCCTGCCACAGCTCCCAGGCACTGCAGGCTATGGGAGGGCCAGGAGCCGCACAGGAGGCCAGGATTCAGCCTTCTCTTGCCAGTCTGGAACAGCAGATGAAATGTGGGTGAGTGCCTCCACCTGCCATGGGCACAAGCAGGTCGATGTCAGTCCTGGGAGAGGATGGGAGTCAGGCAGTGCAGGCCCACAGGATGCTCCAGCTTTGGGTGTCCCTCCAAGGGCATGGGATGCATGGCTTGGCTGAGGTCTCGAGTTGCAGGAGTGACCCTTCAGCCAAGAGTCACTGTGCACCTGCCCTGCTCCTGGCAGAGGTCTGGCAGACAGAGCATGGAGGAGGATGGTCACGGTACTCGGGCTGCCATGGCTGCTGGCGGCTCCTCTGGAGCTGGGGGATTTTGCCACCCACATCAGCAAAGATCACGTCCCTATCAGACAGCCTCAGCACCTTTCACACCTCCCTGTTGTTGGAAGACCGTGATCCTGGCTGGGGCTCACTGGAAACCAAGAGCATGGTTTCTGCTGGGGGTTCAGCTCAAACACTGACCCTGCCCCCCTGCGCCACTCTGCACCCGCAGGATCCACATCCATGTGCATATGTTCACCAGGGCTCTCCAAAGAGCTCCAGCGGTGTTTCTGAGTTGCCCAGGCAGGTGTGTAGCAAAGTGGGGGCATGCTAAGAGGGCCAAAGAGCCTGGAGGGGGCCTCGAGGTGACAGGTTCCTTGCAGAAGCCACTTGCTTCCTTCCAGCTCTGCAACGGGGCACTGAGCTCCTTTGCAAACCTGCCCCTGAAGTGGCTGTCGACGTTTCTGTGAGAGGCCTCTGTTTGCAGAACTGCTGAACTTCCCCCCTGAGCCTCCCAGCAGCAGGAGGGAGCCTGGAGCCACCGGCTGCCCCCCGCCCGGCTCCCCACGGCAGCACCCGGGCGGGTGAGGTGTGCTCCCGCTCCACCCAAACCCACGCTCGGAGCCCTTGGCATGCGCACACACACAGGCACCCACACATGGAGGAATGCACACAAAGGTGCACCCGGCTTATATACACGGGTGCGGGGTTTCTGATGCGTCTCATTGGCTGGCTCTAGAGCAAAGTCCTGGCTTTGTCGGGAGCAATAAAGGCTCCCGGGCCAGGCTAGTAGTAAAAGTAGTAAACTTTAAGGGGAAAGGCTTTTCTCACTGTTTCCACAGCAGTAGTTGCCGCTGTTGCCCGACAAAGGCTTTCCCTCTGCTCACTTTATGCACATTTGGTGCTCATTAAGTGTGTGGGGCTGCAGCTCCAAGCGCATGGGGCAGCTCTGCTCCCAAGCACTGCAGGCTGACCCACCCCCACCTTCCCCTTCCTGGCAGCCAAGTAGGATCTGGGAGACCTTCTCCAAAGTGCTATTGCTTTGGTTTCACTCCCACGTGCTCCCCGGGATTGGCAAGTTCCTGGAAAAAAGTCATGTTCTGATAGTCCCACCTTCCCATGTTTCCCAGCAATACCCCTTGCTTTGTGCTCGTGTGGCAAGAAATGGATGACCCCAGAAACAGAGGGGGTTGCAGGGAGATTGGGAGCAGCCTGTCTCTCTTGGGGAGGTTGGTTGCACCATTTGGGTGGTCTTCTGAGGAGGTCCCAGGAGCACTGTGGTTGCCCTCAAATGTTTTGGGTCAAAGGAATAAGATAATGGTTCTAACTTTGGCTTTCAGGCTCTATCACAGCCTCACACCATGGAGCACCCAAAGACAAGGAGAGCTTGAACTCACCTCAGTAAAGATATCAAAAGTCCATCCTTTTGGAAATCAAGGGCTTGCATCCATTTCAAAGATGCAACAATCATTTCTATAGCAACCTTGAGGGCAAAGCATTCACCCTCATCAGCCCTTGTGGCCTCCAGCCTAGAGATGCAGGAGTGGGATGCATAGGACAGGTTTGATGTACTGGGCACAGGTTTCTGGAGATGCCAGAGATGTGACCATGTCCAGAGGAACAAGATGAAGTCTTCCAGCTGAAGAAGCTTTATGAAGGATGCACCAAGGTGACAACAGCAGGGGAGATTTTACCAGTCCTAATACACCCATCTATTACTGGGATGCTCAGTATCATCAAGCAGGAGGGAGAACCACCTTCAGTGCACAGTTCATCCTCCCACCTTTCACTCATCCCATTGTGTTAGCAGCCTTCCACCAAGTAACAAGGAAAAGGAGGTGCTCTGTGTCCAGAGGTACCTCTCAGTTAATAAGATATCACAAGACAACCTCTTGGGTTGCTTGTGAGAGGACAGTCCTGGCACAGCTGCCATAAGGCACCAGAACAGCGCCAGTCTAATGGGACTTCCCTTGAGCACCATAATCAGCCTCGGGCTGGGGGTGAGGATTTTGAATAGCAACAAGTTCCCCAAGCTTCGACCTCCAGGGAAGGCCCTGTTTGGTCTTTTGGGTTGGTGACGGTTCCAGACACGTGTCAAAGATTTATGTATCAGAGAGGCTCCCAGGCCTTTGGTTACTCTGGGCTGGGGTTAGCCACACTTTGGCTCTCTGCCCTTCACTGCTTCACACTGCCTATCACGGGATCCCTGGAAGGCAGAGAGGAGGGCAGGCTGGGTGAGCTGTCTCCCCAGCCTTGATTTCAGGGAGCCCATTTGCTCACCTCCAGGTCTTGGTGAAGCAGGTGGAGGTGCAGTGCATTTGGGAGGATCAGACCAGAAAGAATGGCCACCCCTCCCATGTGGCTTCCTTTACACCACAGGCCATTGTATTTTGCCCACTTATTCGTATGATGGATGCCAAAGCAAACACCTCTTCCAGGAGGGAACCAAGTTTTGATCTGCAGATAAACCCATAGAGTCTCAGTCTCCCATTAGCTGGTTGGTTTTAGTGATTAATCATGCTTCTTGTGGAAGAAGCCTGATCATTTCTAATGTGGGTTTACCCTGGCTTTGGAATTTGGCCATTGGTTTGTTGCCTATATTAAAGCATTTAGCATTGAAACGGAGGTAATTAGGCTCCTGAGAGAGTTTTAATTTAAAAATCTTTAACTCCTGGTTAAGGATTTTGTCAGCGTAAAGAAAAGGGTCATAGGACCTTGGATGAAGAGGAAGGTGGACAATTTTGTTAATGGAGCAATAAAATGATAAATCTCATGATGTGTAAAGGTGCTAGATTAAAATGGGTGTAGAAGGAGCAGTAAGGGTATTTTAGCATCGCCTGTTCTCTTAAGACATTAAAGGCTGGATGAACACCACCTTCTTTAAGACACTTTAGAGATCAAGCACCGATAACGAAATGTGAAGTGGCTCTAATGCTTCGACTAATGCGGAACTGATACGCATGTGATGTTAGCCAGCAGAGGTAGGTATCCCAGGTATGTGCTGTGGGATACCTGCTTGGAGTATGTTGAGATGAATATGTACGTTTGGATTGCTGTAGGGGATCAAAGGGCGTGTCTGAGGGTTTTGTTTCCCAGGGTGAGGTCTCCGACACCTGTGGTGGATCTTTCCTCTGCCAAGCCAGAGAGATTGGGAACACGATGAGAAAAGGCTGGAGGTTTAACTTTGTTAGAACGCGCCCCTCATGTCTGCAGCAGGCTGAGGAGTTTGTCTTGTTGGTTTCTCCTCTGTAAATGTTTGGTGTTACCGACAACAACTGAAATTAGCTTTCCTGTGGCCTTAGGAAAGCACTCATACACCTCTTAATATCTGTTTCATTTGGATAACCAGACTAGGCATGTGTGCTCACGTTCTCTCCCATGCTCGGGCTCCCTTGCAGTGATTTTTTTCTGTCTCTTCTCCCATGTTTCAGCCCCATTAAAAACAAAACAAGACAAAACAAAACAAAACTGAACTGAAAATCATAGGCAGGACTTTCATCAGCCATGTCATTACTCTCCATTTAAACATCCAAAAACTGTGCTACTCCTTGTACTCCTATATCACAGTAGGAGCTCTGGTGGAGTTGTTTGCTCTGACCATTTCCATCCTCCCACTCGGTAACAGAAGTCCACAATTTGCTCCTTCCTCCTCGCATTTGACTTGCTGAGATGTTTTGTTTGAATGGGTCGAGTTCACCAAAGGAACAAACCACTGATGTCCTTATCTCACTACCCTTCCTTCCGCCATGCGCCAGCGTTATCAGCTGTGAGAAGGATTCAGGAGTATCCACCTTTCTGTGGGGAAGATTTCTGTGTATCAACAGAGGTCATCTAGTCCTGAGGCTCACCTGTAGCCCACTCCTGTAGGAAGTACTTTATCATGCTGTATTACAGAGTTCTCAGTCAAAATGTTCACAGGAACAACGCTACGGTCACAAAGTGACCTTCACTCACCAAACCCATACATTGTTACCACAAAAACTGGGCAATTCATTATTTATATTCTGTTAGCTCCATGTTGGTTAATGCTCACATTCTCTTCCACTCTTTTGCATGATGCCAGGTTAACAGGTCTGATTTATCCAGTGATCTCATTTGCCTTTTTTAGAAATTCTGGCAAACATTAGCATTTCTCTGATCTTCTTGCAAATAAGGATTAGTAGGGCAGGACACCTCTGCCAGCTCTCCAAGGACTGTTCTGGGCTTGTGAGTTTACTCCTGTATGTGCTCTAATATCTTTCCAAGATTCCAGTGGTCTGTATGATAGCTCGTCTGATACGAGTATATCCCCTCCTGGAATTACTTACTGAGCACAACAGCTTTTACATATCACTGCCACTTTTACCATCTCCATGGTGTTAGGTGGAGACTGTATCAATGCTGTCACTTCTTTTCTTCTCCATCTACCTGCACTTCTCTTCTGTTGTCCTCACCCCTGCCCAGTATGGATTTTTTAACATGTGGTTTTTAGCTTTTGTAATCAATATCTTGAGTTTCCATTTTATTGACTGATTTTTAGTGTCCTCCTTCCCCTTCAGTTGTGATCTGTAGCTCTTTGGTTTCCAATTTGCCACTGAATCAGAATGGGCTTGTAGCCAAACCCGTTTCCTCTCTGTTTGCACTGTGACCTGCCACCCATCAAAAACTCTTTCTGAAGAGCTCACAATATTTTCTCACATTTTTTCTAAATTATTCCTCCCAACCTGAATTCCTCTCCTAGTTTCAGCCTTGGGAAAATTAACCCTATGAAGCACCACACTTAAATGAGCCAGAACAGCTTTTTTTTGCCCAGAACAAGCACAATCAGGTCAACCAATCAGGACAACCACTGCCTTCCAGCCCAGCAATTAATTCATCCGTATCTGTCATAAAGAGTTCCAAAGGCACGTTATTTTGTGTCCTGTGTGGTTCCTTTCATGTCAGATTATTACCTACGGTTTCAGCAACCTTCATTCTTTGTTTTTTAACTAGTGATGTGTCAGACCTTCAGAATGGTCTTCACCCTGGTGTAATTTCTCTGAACAATCCAATAGGTTGTTCACCGTTCTGGTGTGTGTTAACACCAACACAGACTTATCAGATGACTTCAGGATTCCACCTGGCCTCACAACTCCATCTCCCATCCTTTCTTCCAGGAGAAATCACAGCATGTGCTATAGCTCCTGGGCTATTTAAGTAGCTCTCAGCCCCAGACTTTAATTCTCCTTCTACTAAGCATAATTTTTCTTCTCCAAATGCCTGTGGCATCACTTGTCTGGGTGCCCAGAGGGTCTTAAATCCTCTTATCCTCCTTAAATGAGGTCCCCAGGGTGTCTCAGTGCTGGACCAGACACCCTGGGCACATTGTGGCATGGGGAGCACGAGGTGTGTGTGATGTTTAACACCCACCTGGCCGGACTGTGGGGCAAGAAAAGGGACAAGAAAAAGGTGTAATTTCCAGAACAGATCACTCAGCCTCGGGCTGGCAGAGGATATGCGGGAACCTCATAGCCCTGCAGCCAAGAGGCCAAGGTGATCGGCTCTCACCTGGAGCTGCAGGCAGTCAGCTAGGGGGATAAAGACTAGGGAGAGGAAAAGCCCAGAGCATCTCCTGGCAGCTCAGGGAGACCAGAGGAGCACAAAGAGGAGCAGAGCAGCATCCTCCACTCTTCCCACATGCATAGGCAGCTGGGAGGCTGTTGTGATTCAGATCTCAGCCTGGCCAGGCTCAGTGTGCCTTGGCTTGTTGGGAGAGGCTGGCAGTCCAGGACTTCTGCAAAAAGAGATGGCAGCTTGGGGAAAAAGAGTCCACATGTGGGACAGTCTGCTTAGCCTTCTCTGGGATCCTTCTGCTTTGGGGCCAAACAGCCCCCAGGAGGGACATCCCTCACCCCTCCCTACTCCCTCTGGTGTATCCCCAAGGATTTTTGCAAAGTTTCCTGTATGGAAAAGTTTTCTGTCAACAGTAGTGCTAAGAAAAACGTGACAAATCTTTTCTGTGTCCCAGTCCTGAGAGAGGGACAGAAGGATGAAGGGGATCACAGAGCAGAGAGGGCTCTCGTTTGGAGGGGACACACAGCCTGCATTCAAGTGTGCTGCTCCCTTGCTGTGGCACCAGCCCTTGTCCTCCCAAGTGCTGCCTCCTGCAAAGTGGCTTTTCCCATGGTGTCCTCTGTAACCCCAGTGCTGTCCCCAGGGGACCTTTCTCACTCCTGAGCAATGCTGGTAACTCCTGGCCTTCAGGCTGCCAGCCAAAGCTTGCCAGGCTGCCTGGGCACACAGGCTGGCAGGGGAGGTTGGCTTAGAACAAAGTTTTCTCTCTCCCTGCCCTGTGCACTTCATTGCTGGGGAAGGTGAGAAACACAATGCACAGCTAGCAAAGCCAAGCTTGAAACAACTGCATCCATAAAAGCTGGCAGCCAGGTGCACTGGCTCCCCCCGGGCAGCCCTGCACGGGCACCAGGCTGTGGCATTAGAGGAGAGATCAAGCTGCTGGTAATCAGCTCAAGGCTCAGGCCATAGGGATCAGGACAGGGTCCGAGGGCACAGGGCCAGCTCCTCGCCCGCTTGTTTTGGTTCCTTCCTCAGTGTTTCCTTCCCGTAGGCAGCAGGGACCGATGGCATCAGACAGCACCAGGAGCAGCTCTGACAGAGCGCCGGAGGGTACCACGCCAGGACGCCAATCCATCTCACTACAATCTGGAGCTAATTCTTAATCTGGCGATGAGCTTTGGGGATTTCCCAGCGCTGACACACTCCACAATTGCAAGAGCATCTGAATTACAGCACCGATCATTCCTCTGCACGAACACAGCCTCTGTCCCTGCAGCAGAAGGAGGTGGTTTATAGCCTAGATCCTATGTCACTGGCTTCCCCTAAATCCACCTCCTTTGTGTATCCAAGCTTCCCAGAGAGGTTCAGCTGTAGGCAGTTATTTTTATGGTCTATTTCTTGGTCCTTTGCTCATGCAATGGAAACAAGCAACTCAGAAGCCAGATGGGACAGGTATTCCTGGGTAGGAGCAACTGTTCTCTTTTAGGGACAAAAAAAAGGAAAAAAGCCCAGAAAATCACATTAGCTTTTAATGTGGAGGGAGGCTTGGTAGGATAAAATCTACCTAGACTGAGCAAGAAGGGAAGAGAGGTAGAGCGGGACAGCCCAGAGGTCTGTCTCCACCACTGCCCCATGGTAGCCAGCTTGGTTGTCTCTCAGATGTGCAGGGAGCAGTGCAGGAGCAGGAACCACAGGATGGGATGGACCAGGTGGTCCTCTCACCTCTGACCACTGTCAGCACAGGGATGTCTGAGCTTTTGTATTGAACAGATTTCCATGGATTTTTCTTCCTGCAGTGGGGAGTGCTGCAGGGAGTCCTTAAGTGACCTACACCACCCATTTCACTTCTCCACCTTCAACCTTCATTTGCTGCCCCAGTGGCTTTTCTGTTGGACACAGCAGGAACTGTCGTCTTTTCCCTGACACTTGGGATAGTAGTTTAACCTTCTATCATCTCCCCTTGATGTCTCTTCATCCATGTGGACGTCACAGCTGCTACCTCCACAGAACATCCTTGAAGTGCCACCCTGAGCCTCATCCAGCTCTTGGGGATCCCTAGGAAATAGGAAGACTGGAGTAGTAGTGGCAGGACCTGCCAAGGGCAGGGATGCAGGCTGCAGACTACCTTGTCCTTCATGGGGCAGGGATGCAGGGATGCAGGCTGAAAACCGCCTCGCCCTTCACGGGGCAGGGATACAGGGATGCCGGGATGCAGGGATGCAGGCTGGAAACCACCTCACCCTCGGTGGGGCAGGGATGCAGGAATGCATCCGCGATCCAGGAA
>VZRJ01013264.1:2436180-2459892 GCA_013397565.1 Ptilonorhynchus violaceus | reverse complement strand
GGGGAGGGGGCGAGGCGGCCCCCCCCAAAACTCTCGCCCCGCTCCCGGCAGCCCCGTTACGACAACAGGGTGGGCAGGAAGGCAGAATCCTCCCTTCCCTCCACTTGGAAAGTCTGGATCCCACTTCTCATGCTCACCCCCAGCCCACCATTCCCAACCGAGGATGCTGTGACAAGCCCCCCCACTAGTGTCCTCCTCCATAGAGGGTGCAGTACCCTGCTGTGGAGCGGGAGCTTTCCCTCCAGGGGAAGGAGGAGAAACGTGTTTGTGCTCCCCAGCTTTTCCTCAAAGGCTCTTTTCAAGCAGCGAGAGGCTCCCAAGTGAGAGGTGCTTTGCGGCGTGTCTGGGCTCGTGGGTTTGGCTGCTGAGGACTTTTCCAAGTGCTTTTTGTCTTTCTCTTGCACCCCGCTGCCTCCTGACTCTCCCTGCAGTCCCTGTCTCATTCTGGTCCTTTCTCAGAGGGAGTCCTGCCTCCTTCCAAGCATTCCCAAGCCGCTTTATGCACCCCGTTTTGGCAAACTGGCTCCAGCAAAGCTGGCAGCACTGAGCTGAGACATCACAGCATCCAGCTGGCTCCTCTCCTCTGCTGCCGGAAGGTCCTGCATGTCCCTTGTGTGTCCCCGATCCCTTTTTTGAACCTGAATGTGGCTGTGGATTCGTACTCAGGCCCCAAGCTGCAAACTCGGGCTTGGAGAAACATCCCCTGCGGCTGCCTCTGCTTCCCCAGGGGAACGTCTGGCAGAGCCCGACACCAGCCATGGGCTGATTTATGCTGCCGCCTGAAATAAAGCGTTGCCCATCCTGCTCTTCATGCTGGGTGAGCCGAGCCCGTTCAAAAACCAGTTCCAGGATGAAACTTCTGTGATCCCTTGGTGTGAACCAGGCCTAGGCAGACAGGTATGGGGGCACACTGCACCCCTGGGCAGGGCATGGGAGGGGTGTTCACAGCAGGGGCGCAGCAGGGACGGGGGCAGCTGTGGGGGCGGATGCTCTGATTCTGCAAGGGACCGTGGCCACGGGCTCCCCGTGGCTGGCTTAGAAGAAAAGGAGTGAAGGGGCTTTTAGTAAGTCCTCACCATCTGGGCAGATCTGGGTGTCATCCCTCTGGGGGTGCAGCATCCCACACACCTGGTGTGAAGTGTCACAGGGTACAGGGCAGAACCTCCCGTGTTCATGCCACAAGCTGGGTGCTTGGGGCAGGGAGCCATCTGGCCCTGCCGGGACCTGTGTGGCTGTCCCCTTTGTGCTCTCATCCCCAAAGTGATGTCCACTGCCCCTCCAGCAACGTCCTGCGCTTTCCCCCACCCCCCACCCCAGCTCTAAAGTGCCCTTTGGGGAAGCAGGCGGTGGTCTTTGTGTCCCTTTAAGACACGGCGATGCTTTGCCAACGCCAGCTGCTCCCCAGCCACACACGCTCCCCTACAATGCCCTTTTCATGCGCAGCGGCCGTCTGAGCAGTGAAATGCCCCTTCAGAGCCGCGCCGTGCCCGTGCCAGCTGTGCCTCTCGCAATGCGGGTGCTCTCTCAGCATGGCACAGCGTCCTTGCCAGCTCCGGCGCGAGCGATGCCAGCAAATACCCCCGGACCACGGGAGCGCTCCCTCGGTGCAAACACGGCATCGGCAAAAGTCGCTGGGCATTGCAGCTGTCCTGCTCCTCCCGGCATCCCCAGGGATGTGGGTGCTGGTCTCTTTTCCCCGGCACTGAATGCCCGTTTCTACTCCAGGTCACCCAGCAGCGCTGCAGTCATAAATCCTGGCCACCTGCCCTCAAGGGCCAGCACAAATGCTGCCTCGTTAGGTTTAGCTAATAAAGCAATAACAACAAGAGAAAAAAGAGAGCTAATCCTCAAGTGCTGGCGCTGGGCATTGAGGTGCCATATTGTACTGGGGAGAAGGGGCGAGGCAGCCGGGCCGGGGCAGCGGGGAGTCCGCAGCCATATGGAACTGACCTCGGATCTGCCGGGAATTACAGCAGCGGTGTTTCCAAGGAGGAAACTGGTGTCCCAGGCCTGGCTGGTTTATTTGCAGCCTCCAGAGAGGCAAGGCAGCACATCCCCGGGTGTAGGGAAGGAGAAGAAATGGGTTCAGGAAGAGAAGCAGCATCATGGAAGATGCTTGCAGGGTTGGAGGGGTAGGTGTGAGCGCCCCTGCCTCATGGGCCTGCTGATGTGGGCAGAAGGGTGTAAAACCCAGAGCCAGGCATCTCTAAGGGCCCCCCTCAAAATGTAGTGTGGCTGTCCTTAACGCCTCTCACAACCTCATTTTTCCCCATTAGAACCCCTCCCTAGCCCAAATGCCAGAGCACTTCCAGCCTGACACACCCCAGCCAAGTGTCTCTTCCCAGCCACGGTCCCTCCGCAGTGTGATGACATCGTACCAAGCGCCACAGCGAGGGTATGTCCCACAGAACACTAACTGCCTTGTTTCCCAAGGGATTCCTGCAGTGGTGGGGAGCAGGTCCCACAGATGATGCTGCTGTCACACCAGTGTACCTCGCTGCCCTGATCACGGCTCCCCTGGACAGCTGGAATGAAGTCCACAGGAATGTTGCACCCCACTGGAATGGCACCTGGTTCTCAGAGAAACCTCAGCTGGCCAGGGCTGTGTTCTCCAGGTGCATTGGTTGCCTGGACATCTTGGGAGGAAGATCCCTTTCTTAGTGTCCTCTCCAAAGTCTTCCATATGTGATCAGCCCTGGGACTGTACCCATCCAGGCTGGGACTCCTGCACGGACTGTCACCCGATGTGAAGCCATGTCCTCATCGTGTGCCCCTGCTTTCCTCTCTGTTACCATTCCCTCATCTGGGGGAAGTATGATGGGGCCCACATCCCTTGCTGCTGAGTGCTGTGCTCATGTCCAGGCTGGGAAGCAGAACATCCTGAACTTGCTGGTCAAGGTGGAGAATCACTTTTAAAGAGCTGCATATGTCACAAGGACTGGTGTGTCCCAGCAAAGAGAAGCTGCTCTCCCTTAGAGAGAGCAATCCTGGATAGAAACATTCCCTGGTACGATGTGATGTAGGGTGCTGGGACTCATTGGCCAGTCTTTGGTGCCACGAGCACTAGTGGGTGTGGGCATATAAAGCCAAAAGGAGGCTGGGACGTTGTGACTGCCTGCCAGGGTGTTTGATGAGCTGGAGCCCAGGGTCCGTCAGCTCTCACAGGCGTATTTCCCAAGGAGAAGTGCGTGCTCACCACTTTCTCCTGAGCTGCAGCCCAGGTTGGTTATGAATAATGTATCGGATGCCTGCGATCGATGCGTCTCACCCGGATGGACTCCTCTCCTCTCCTCCAGCCTTCCCCCAGCGCCTCTCTCATTCTGCACGGCTGGACCTGCTGCCACTTGTCACTCGTTTGCTGGTGGCATCACGCATGGACAGTTGGGACTCACGCCCAGTGGATGAGTGGAGTCAGAGGCGCCAGCAGCGGTGGCCAAGCACGGGACCAGTTCCGTGGATCATTTCATATCATGTTTCCAGGGGAAAATTTGGCAGATCCAGGATCTTCCACCCCACCAGGGGTTTCCCTGAGAGGCACAGCTCAACAGCAGCAATAGGTAACTCTCCCCTCCACAGCAGCTCGGATAGGAAATTCATATCCAGTGGCCTCAGCTGGAGGGAATATAGACCTGGGGACGCACGACCAGTTCCGTCAGGAGAAAGAGAAGGCAGAATCAGCCCCTGAGGAGCTGCATGTGCTTTGCAGATGGGAGAGCAGCTTCTTGCCATTGCTAGGCCATTTGCTATGGGGACAAATGAGTGATTTTTATTGCATGCACTCCTTGGATGCTGTGTCACTCGGCAGAGCTCCCCAGTGGAGTGGGAATGGGGCACAATCCTTCTGAAAATCCCCCTGAGAGGATGCCGCTGAAGCCTAATGGAATTTGACACTAAGGGAGCCGAGCCAGGAGCAGGAGTAAGGGCTGAGACAACCTTGAGCGAAGGGGGATCGGCAGAGGCGGATGCAGATAAGGAATGGCTGCTCCTGGGGGGTGTGTCTGAGCACACACAGAGCCTCTTGCCTGGGGTTTGCAAATCCAGACTGATTTATCCTGCCTCCAGGACTTTGGCCAAATAACATCTTGGCAGGAATTTCTTGGTAAGATGCAGAGACAGCTCTGGCCTTGGCAAGGCCAACACTGAACCTTTCAGAGAGGCCAGGACCAAGAAAGTCTCTCATCACTTAGACTTCCAGTGGCGTGTAGGTACCAGGGCTCCAAGCATCCTCCTCCTCCCGTGCAGCAGCCCCTTCATGGGGCCCCCACAGCACCTCTTGGGTAGCTCCCAGCAAGTGAGGAGAGCACTTATGGATGCTCCCAAGCCTTAGACTGTTGCACTTCAGCTGGTGCCCATTGCATTTCCAGGTCACTTTGGAGCAGGGTCACCTCTGCCTATCACCCACACAGCCACCACTTTCACCAGCTGAATCACAAACTCACCTGGATGCAGTCAGATCCCCTGTCCCCTCTTGTCTTCTCCAGGAGCTCAGCATCTGGCTCAGCATCTCAAGTTCTCTGTTCCTGAAATGTTTTGGGATCACACCATTACCAGCAAGGCCAAGAGTTGATCTCTTGGCGACACTGGAGATTAGCTCCAAGGCCTTGAATTGGCAACAGAAAGAGAGGCAGAGGCTGCTTGAAACTGTTTCCAACTGGGCCAGGCACACAGTCGGCAGAGGATGTAATCCCTCCCCAGGGATGCCACTGTGATCACAGAACAGTTATGAATGGACAAACCGGCAAGGGTGAGAGCCAGTTCTCAGGATATCACAGCCACATAAGCTGCCCATGCCAGTGGCAGGGACCGCAGAGCCAAGTTTGGGCAGCCACGCTGGCCTGTCACTCCTGAACCCCTCCTGTGTTATAAATGTTGCATGAGGACATTCCTCTATCCAGATGATGCTTCCAATGACAATCCCATAACGCCACAGATTCAGAGCCAGGATCGAAACCCATTGCCTCACTCCTTCCAAGGGACTCTCCTGCCTCATCCCATCACGCCTGCGCAATTTAACCCACTGCCTGCTCTTCCCAGCTGATGCTGCTTTGCTCCATCTTTCCAAGAGCCTTGGCTCCCTCCCTCTCCTTCTCCTGTCTCAGGGGAAAGTAGTTCCCAAGGTGCTCAGAGCAGTGAGGCCAGAAAACCAGGGCACTTCTCCAGCTCACCTAATTGTTGGTTACTGTCCCTCTCCCTTGGTGCCTAATTAAGTAGAGCAGGAGGAAAGCCCAGGAGAAGCTGCTGAAGGCACAGGAACACGTGTGCACATTACAGAGAGGCTGGTGAGTGGCCTCATCCACACGGGCTGCTTCAAAAACAACAGGAGGAGAGCGATGCCAGGGAATACGGAGCAGTGACCGGACCTTGTGTCCAGACCTGGATGCACACCTGCAACACAACAAATGCTTCACACATGCTTGTGAAGTGATCTGCAAGACAGCTGTCAGGTTAAGAGCAGAGAAGAGAGCTTACCACAGAGGAGATGCACCAGGGATAGCAGGACCAGGGCTGGTGGTCAGGATCCCTCCTGGGCTCCAGCTCTTGCTTATCTCCCACCCCAAACTTCAAACCAACCCCTTTCTATTGAATTTTTATCATGGCTTCTTGAACCCAGTCCCAGGAGTGCATGGGACGTGAAAGACCATCTCCAAACTGATTTCCTGGCTGCCTCAGAACAGTGGGTGGAGTTGGATGCTGGTCCAGGGTCTGACTGAAAATCCCGGAGCAGACCTGACTCCTTCTCCCATTGCTTTGGGAGGATTTCAAAGGAGCTATTTCAGCTTTGAATCCTGGATTCAAATTTACTGCAAGCCAGGGCTGCCTGAACCAGCACTTGGCTGCAGCATGTTGAAGGGGAAGAATCCCTCTCCATCAGTGCAACATCTGTGAAGCTGCAGTCCCTGAGAAGACATCGCTGGAGGCAGAGGAAGAGCTGAGCTGGTATTACAGAGAAGCCTGTCCCAAACACAATGCCAGCCCCAGCTCCTGGCTGGCTCACCGCGTTCCCATGGTCCAACAGCTCCAGTTTAGACTCTCAGTTGAGGATAAGCAGCTAGACTGTGGAACTCACCCCTGGTGTCCCGATGGAGGCGGAGCACGTGCGTGTGTCACTGTCTGCAGGCACAGCCTCACCCGACACATGCCCAGGCCCACGAGGGCAGTGAAGGCAGGATCCCTAGTGCCGGCAGCAAACACTGCTGGGATGCTGGAGCCCTGCCTGCCTCGTGCTCTGCTGCAACCTTTGGCTCTCCTCCTGCCTCCTGCCGCCTGCCAGTGCATTTCTCCCGATGACAAATAGTCCCTCGATGTCACCAAGGGTCGTGATGCTGTTACACTTCTTGCTGAAAGAAGCAATAAGGTCTGGGGTGGGGTCAGGCCTTTCTGGCTCCACATCTCCCTCCTGCAGCCAGCCTGGCCCCGCAGGGCTGCTCCGATGGGCGGCGAAGCAAACTTGCCGGGACCGTGTTTAATAATAAAGGGGGCTTCACAGGAAAACTGGAAGAAACACTAGCAGGAGTGTTTGCTTTGCCAGGATGCTCCAGCCAGCTCCAGGCAAAAAGTTTGAGCAGCCAAACTTTCCCTGCTCAGTATTTGTGTTTGTTTTATCCCTGTTGCCTGGGCTGTTGTGAGAGATTATCTTCAAGAGAGAAAAGGCAGCTGGATTTGGTGGCACATGTCTCCTTTGGGATCCAGCCTATTTTGGGCCATGCATGGATAAAGGGGAACTTGAAGTGCATGGCCTGAGCTGAGCAGCGATTTCCATTGGCCTCAGGAAGGTTTAAGCAGTGAGGTGAGCCCTGGGGATTGACAGGGCATCCCAAAGCAACATGCCATCCTTCCCTGCCTGCATCCCTACCCAAGCAGAGCCCAGGACCCTTCAAACTCCCAGTACCCACCATGCCTTGTCCCACTTGTGCCAGCCTGGAGACCTGTGATAGCCACGAGGAAGTTTTCAGATGTGCTTCTGAGCAGGTCTGGTTCCACACACGGGCACTGTGACAGGGCCGTGTGGGTTTACATACACGGCAATCTCGTTAAAGTCTGGGTTTTAACAAGCCTTGAGCACGATGCTGTGTCATCATTAGCACTGTCTGTCGGGGAGCCCCGAGCTCTGCTAACCCAGACAGTTCAGCTCCAGGGTTAATTCTAAAGCCAGCCTGATCACAATCCCTCTATGGTTTTACCTACCTGCAAAGGAACAGCAGAAATCCAGAGTCGGGTCAGGTTCCCTATAAGAAAAGAAAAGAGAAATCAAAGACACAGAGCCTGAATACAGGCTGTATGATGTAGCCTTATTTTTTCTCTATATACCCACTGATCTTCAAGGTGGACTCACTATGGATGGGTCTGCCCCTCTGTCAGCAGCCTCAGGAGCCAGCTTGCCCTTTGTGTGGGTCCCTCACAGTGTGGGGATGAGCCCTTTGGAAACCAGTACATGGGTTGGAGGGGAAGAGCAGTACTGAGGCCTCCTGGATCTTGGCTTTGAATGAAAACTTTTTTTGGTTGGTGAGTAGTGTTGACACAGGTGCCAGCCTGACTTCTGTGCCTCAGTTTCCCTCCCCAAGAGGATACCAGCTGCTCAGGCAGAGTCTGACAAATCCAACAGAAGATGTGTGGAGAGGGGAAGAGGGCACAGCATCCAACTCCGTATCTGTTGGCACTGCCAGGGGAAATTCTTCATGAGGACATGAGACGGCAGCCACACAGCACGGTATTGAGAGAGGAGTCACCGAGTTAATTTGGCTTTCCAATTAACAACAAGGGAGGTCATTACTGAACAGTTCATGGCTCCCTGTCCCAACATGTTGTTGCCCAGGGCCCAGAGCTTGGCAGTGGAGCAAAGAAGATGGGCTGGGGGCCCTGGTAAGGCATTTACCCCCTGCTCTGTGAACAAAGCCCAATGCAAGCAGAAATTCAAAGCAAATGAGGGGTTTGGGATTGGTGTTCCCTGCGGTACTTGTCCTCCTGCTTGTGCCAGGACCCCTCACTTTCCCACTGAGTCCTCTCCTTCCTGCAGTCATCCTCAGACCATCCATCCTGTCTGAGCAGGGCCTTGGATTTGCCCTGCCCTGCATGCACCTGCACCTGCACATTCACACAGACACATGTGTGCACGCAGTTCCCAGATGCACATAGACGCTGCTTGGTACTACCCCTGTAGCTTTGTTCCTGACAGAAGGTGAACCCAGAACCAAGGGGTGATGCTTCACATGCAAACCCCAGAAATTTTTAAAAGAAAACAGGTCAGGAACACTTCAGATCCAAGTCTGGGACTACAAAGATTGATAGGGCCAGAAATTTTTTCCATCAGGGTGGGATTTAGCAAGGTTTTTCTCTCTGTAGCTGAGTCAATCACATGCCCAGAGCCTGTGAAGCCAAGATAACCCTTGGCCAAATATGCAGCTACTGAAAAGGTGTGACACACTACTATGAGCATCCCTGACCATACCAGGGCTCTCCTGCCACCCTAAACATTAAATGTGCTCCTTCAGAGCCACTGAGTCCCCATATTTCCCCCTCCTGCCCCGTACCCTTTGTGGCAGTGCTGGTGGGGCCGGAGACACCTTCCAGCAGGTGGGACGGGGTGAAGAGTGTTGTCCTCTCGCCCATCACCCCGTGGGGTGCACCCAGCAGCAGCTCAGCCCTGCCGTGCAGGTGCTGGTGTTGGCAAGGGCAGGTTCTCCACCAGTCTCGGGGTCTGGCAGCTCGCGGGGCTCCTGCCTGTCTGCAGCCCCGAGCGGGACGGGCATGGGGATGGGCGTTGGGCATGGGGATGGGGGCCAGCCATCGGACAAAAGAGCTGGATTATTCGGTACAAGCATACCCCCTGCCGACGAGCTGGAAGAACACAGCTCCCCGGCAACACCCCCCCACCCCGAGAAAAAAAAACAAAACCGGCTACAACCACGGGATAGAACGGGGGGGCCGGGTCAGCACCGAGGCGAAGGCCGGCGGCTGGAGAGGGGCCGGGCACCGGCAAGGGCTTGGAGCCGGGAGTCGCCCACAACACGCGTGAAACACCCGCCCGCCCCCGTCTCGCCAGGCCCGGCATTAACAAGTTTTTTCCACAGGAGGTTTGCGGTTTCCAGCCTTTCCCGCCGGCCNTTCGAGCTCCCCCAGCCCCGCAGGCGGGAGGTGCCGGCGGGGCCGTACCCAGGGCATCCCCAGGCCTGTTTTTTCCGATGTTTGGGTCTGGTTTGCACTTTCCTCTCCGGTGTTTGTTTTTTTTTTTTNCGGCAGCCGCCGGCGCCGGACCGGGATGTGCCGTGCCGGGATGTGCCGTGCCGGGATATGCCGTGCCCTGCCGCCGGCAGCCGCCGCCGCCGCCGGGAGGAGCCCTGGACCACGCTGCACCGGCAGCCCCGGGACCCGAGCATCCCCCTCGGCAGGTATTTCAGCCCCCTCCCCTGCACCCCAATAAACGTGTGGCAGCCGGACTTGCCCCTCTCGCCCTTTTGCCGGGTCTGGGGTGGTTGGCCTTTATTATTTATTTACTTTTTTTTCCTATAACCGCCTTTCTTCTTCCCTCCCTCGCACCCGCTGGTTTGGGATGGTGGGACTGAGAGCATCGTGCTGGTGGCACTGGGGCAGAGCAGGCTGGGGTGACGGGGCTGCTGGTGGAGCCGCGGTGCTGCCCACTGGTGGATATGCTGGGGCTCGCTGGGGACAGTTCGGTGTCACCGGCTGCTTGCGAGGGTGAGGTGAGCACGGAGCGGCTCCCTGGAGTCTGTTATTGT
This sequence comes from Ptilonorhynchus violaceus, assembly GCA_013397565.1. Lineage (NCBI taxonomy): Eukaryota > Metazoa > Chordata > Aves > Passeriformes > Ptilonorhynchidae > Ptilonorhynchus > Ptilonorhynchus violaceus. Next base: position 2,450,158 of record VZRJ01013264.1, on the reverse strand, counting down.
AGGGTCTCTCGAGGAGGTGGGATCAGCACTACGGGTTGCCGCTCTCCCGGGCTGGGTGCTCAGCGGGTACCTCAAGGCTCTTGTCCCACTGCCAATGGGCAGACCTCTCCCAAACCCTTTGAATTTTGGCCCTGAACAGACCTACAGCTGAGATATCAGCTTTAGGAGGATTTAAGCTGGCCTGGGATGTCCCTATAGCTGCCTTGTCACCTTGTACCATGAGCAGTGGCCCCAGGCTGCAGCTGCAACCCTGTTCTGTCCCCAGCCAGCCCTGCTGGGACCTGCCTGCCTCCCTCCAGCCCACAGCTCAGTCCTGCCCCTCCTGTGTGTTTTGGCCAAAGCCCTGCTGCAGTCCCAAAGCTGTGCCGCATGCATGGAAGCAGAGAGGTTCCCTCCCGGGCTGAGCAGTGACAGCTGGAACCAGCCAACAGCACCACAGGCACTGGATCTGGGCTCTCACTTTTCCTCCTTGTCCCTGACTTCCTGGCCCCTGTGCTGGGCTGGGAGGGGATACACTGATGGCTCAGGCTGGAGCTGGACAACAGGAGAAGGGTCAGATACGTGGTTGTTAGCTATCCCACCTGGGTTTGCTCTTTGCTCCTGGTGGATTCCCAGGAGTGCTGGGGAAACATCGGGCTTGACTGGGAAGCACGAGGGGCCTCGACCTTTGCGCCATGGGAAGTCTCCCAGCGAACCGTTGGTGAACTTGGATGCCAGAGCGGCGCTTCTGTGCCAAAGCCACCAGCCTTGCATGAGCAGAGAATGGAGGAGACATCAGTCACAGCCACCCACGGAGCCACCTTCCCTCACCCCTGTTGTTAGAGGGATGCAACTGCCCTGGTTGCTGGCTGGAGCGTGGCTGAGCACCCATGCAGTGCAAGGCACGCCGGCTGGGATCGCAGTCCCCTGTGGCACTTGGGATGGGGACGAGCCCTGGCTGGGGACCAAGGGCGGGCGCTCGCCAGCCCCCACGTGCAGGGAGGGAGCCGTTGGTGCAGTTGTTTGCATGAGCAAGAGCGAGAGTTGGGGCTGACCGCAGGAACCCGCGGCTGCTACAGGGGTCCCAGTGGCCCCAGGGAACAGCTGAGGGGCTGTTATGCAAACTTAGAGGAGCCAGGAAACCAGTCAGAGGGCAGAGGAGTCTCTCTTCTCTCCTCTGAGTCACCAGGGCTGACTTCCCTGGCTCTGAGATGCTGTGGTGGTGCCTGCTCAGAGTCTTGAGTCTGAGATCTTAAAGGTCCCTCCAGCATGGCATCACTCTGGCACCTGGGCACTGCCTGGTCCTTGTCCCTATGTCTGGATAGGGCTGGGTGCTGAGTGTCCTGTTGCTCCCAGGCTAGCTCCGCTGGAATGGCACAGCCTTGTGGTCTCCACACCTCTCCCAACCGCTCTGCAACCTCTCCCACCGCAGCCAGCACCTACAGCTTTTCTAGGAAAGTGCTGAGAGTGATGTGGGGTGGTGACTGAAGGGAGCTGGTGGTGGGACAGAGTAGATACAGTTTTGGGAAAGGACCAATTCTGGCTGTTCTCAGCTCAATCTCTGTTCCTGGGGTCCTTCCATGCATGGCTTTGTAACAGCCTCCAGGGACAGTGGGACTGCTGCAGGGTTCTGATAGATGGGACTCCACTGTGGCTGGAAAAGTGGCAAGCATGAAATGTCTAAGGATTTGGCCCTGGTATGATCTCCTAAAAGTCATCCTGGTTTCTTGCTTTTGGCACATCCCTGGGGTACTGGAGGTTAGCAGTGGGTTTGGGGATGCTGCTATCCTCCAGGAGGCCAGGGCTGGTTCTCTCTGCTCTGTCCCAGGACAGTCCTCTCGCGCAGTGTCCTTTGTCACAGCCCCCTTGGCTGCAGCAGGGGATGATGTCCTTGCCTGCCCAGGTGTGCCAGAGAAACCCCACAGCCCCACACATCCCCAGGTACCGTCACAGCAGCACTGCCACACTCTGCCCTGCTCTTTGCACCCTGGTGACCCAAGCCATGGGCACAGGCAGTGGCTGTCCCCTGGGAATCAGATGTTATGGACCCTGTGATTTCACATGCTGGTGGCTGGGCCAGAGGCAGCTGCCTCCTGTCAGACACAAAAGGCATTGCCTGCCAGACAGGAGGAATGTGTGTGTGTGTGTGTCTTTGAACAAGAGCGGCCGGCACCTGTGGCAGAGCACACCCAGGCTTCTGCCACTTCCTTGCCTCATGGGAAGGACATGGTGGCCCTGCTCTGAGTGACAGCCACCAGTGTGACCAGCTCAGCAGCATCCCTCCTTCCAGCAGACCAAGCCACAGGTGAGTGGGATATTACCTGCCTAACACAGAGGAGCAGAGCCCAGACCTCAGAGCTGCCTCTGGTATGTTGGAAAGGGACAAGCCCAGCCAGAGCCTGGCCTGGCATGGGGTAGAAAATCAGTCACAGCAGCTGCAGGTCCCCATCCCCACACTGTGTCCCAGTGCCTGCTGGAAGCACCCTGCCAGGCAGATTTCCTCTGGCACAAGCGAAGCACCAGGGGGTGAATGCCCTTGAGCCAGGGAGATGGGTATGCCAGCAGGATGGGGTGTGCACAGCCCCCGGCTGTTCTCTGCAGGAGAAATGCCTCATCGTGATCCTGAAAGCACCTTTGGATGACAAAGGCCAGGCGCCCATGACACAGACTGGCAAAACATGTTGCTCCAGTGGGACAGCGTGACTGTTTTTGCCGCCCTGACATGGGGTGCACAGGCTGATTCCCTGTGCCACTCTCTGGGCTCTAGCTCCTGCTGTTGTCATTTGTCCCTGTGCCCTCCTTCCCAGCCGCCTTCCCGCGCTGCAGGGAGGCAGAGTACAGCTGAAAATACACCTACTGCGTCCCCCCTTCCTGCCTGTTTGCTTCCTCCCCTCCTGGCTTTGCCTTTCAGCGCAGCTTCCTAAGAAAACAAAGGTCACACCGTCATGCTTTGCCTACACACACACACACACACACACACACACGTGTGTGTGTGCGGCTGGCGCCCTTCTAATAAACTTTGACCACATTTCCATCCCTGTGGACAGAGGGGCGGCAACCTGCAAACATGCTGAGGTCAACGGGGCTGGCAAAAATGAGCAGCTGGGGGAGGGAGAGAGAGGCTTTCCCCTCCTTTAGCACGAAGGCAGGCTGCTCCACAGCTCAACCTCTTATTAGACAGGGGAAAAGCCACACATGGCGCATTCAGCACACCCCACCTGCAGGAAGGGCTTTGATCTGAGTTCCCACCTGAGCCGTGCTGCTGTGGGAGCTCCCTGGAGACCCACGGCATGACTGCCAGCCCACTCACGTGGGATGAGCCCTGACAGACTCATGCCATAGCTGTGGGGCTCCAAGCCCTGTACCGACACCACAGCCTGGCCCCTGAACCCCTGTCAGCCACAGCCTGCACTCCAGACACCCCAGAGAAGCCAAGTCCCACCAACCCAGAGTCAGCAAGCTGCCACCGAATGCGCTCGTCCCACAGCCTCCCTGCTCCATCTTCCCTCCGAAAAAGCTACTACTGCCCTAAACTCCCTGCAAAATCCACTCGTCAGTATTCAGGTAGAGAACACAGGGGTTGCAGTGACTTATCTGACACAGTTTTCCAGAAACTTCCCCTCTGGACTTGATGTTATCGCTGTGTTTCCATGCTCTCTCAGCAATGGGGTCCTGGGGGGTGGGGGCTCCAGCCTGTACTGCAGAGCTTGGGGCAGCACTGGAGGTGCCCATGGGCTGGGGACGAGTGGGTAACTCACAATGCCCTGTGGGATGCTCTTCACTTTGTTCAGTCTAAAAAATAGTTTAATTATTAAAATACACTTTGGGAAGAGCTCTAGGTTGAGCAGGCAAGGACAAAACCCTCCCAGGTTCCATGGCAATGGTGAGTCTGGGGGCTCAAAACACCCTCACTGCTTAGTGAAGGTGTCACTCCTGGACATGGCTCAGGACAAGTGTTCCTTTTTGCCCCCAGGATGCAGCCGTTGCTCTGGGGAGGCACAGAGGCACTCGATGGGGGTCAAGCTCCCCTTCCTGGGGTGTGACTCCTCTGGGCCTGTGCCCCCCAGTCCTGGGCAAGGAAGGGCTGCCAGGCATGAGGAGACAGCCCCCCCAAACACGCCACTCCACAGTGCAGGCAGCTGCCACACTGCCCTGCGGCATGGCTGCCACACGTGCTGCCCGCAGCAGCCACCCAGCACGAGCCAGCCGTCCCTCCGCCCTTCCCTACTGTCACTCGGGCTCCAAATGGGGTTTTATTGCATCCTGTTTTGCAGTGGCAGCAGGACAGGCCCATGGCGCAGGTCTGGCAGGTCGTGTCCCCCCAGCGCTGGCAGGACATACTGAGCTGGGTGGGGGCTGGGTGCAGCTCTGCCCGCTCCCAGCTTTGGCCGCTGGCCGTTATCACTGGGTTTTTTATGCTCCGTATCACCAGGACGTGGTTTATTCCCAGGAAGGAAGCCAGGCAAAAGCACGCTATTAAAATGCTCCGGTGGCCTTTGCAACGGGAAGCCCTCGGGCTTTGCCAAGCAGATGCCTCAAATTAGGGTAGGGGGATGCAAGGAATGGCCTTTGAGCACCGCGAGGCTGCCCCAGTGCCCCACATCGCCTCCGCCCCCACTCACCCCACCCTGGGGGGGTGCCCTGGGCTGAGCGGGGGGGAGCTCGGTGGCCCCCCCGTTGCGCGGAGGAGGCAGGAGGAGCAGATTGAGTTATCTCCTCTGCCGGGGGGCTGAGGGCAGGCGCTGCGCTGGCACCCAGCCCGGCGGCAATTACTCCAGCGGCAATTACTCCAGCGGCATCGTGCGCAGCGATGATGCCACGCTGCAGGAATGGCAGGGGTGGCTCCCCTCTGCTCCTGGGGCTCCTGCGAGCCGCCAGGCTGGGGCTGGGCTCATCCAGCCGTGCCCTGCATCCGGTTCTCCCAGCCCTCGTGGGGGGTCCCGAAGCTTCCTGGCTGTTCCCCCCAGTCTGGTGCTGCTCTGGATGTTTCCCCTCCCCGTTGCAAACAGGAACTTCTGCCTTGCAATAAGCGTGGGGACATTTCTGTGACCTGGTGTCCTGGTCCTCTGCATGCTTTGGGCTCATGAGCAGGATTCGAGCTCTCATTTCAACCACACACCGCACATTCCCAGTCTTTGCGGTCACAGAGGGAAGCTTGAAAACGGACCTGAAGGTGAAAAGAAAATGAGCCACTTAGGCTATCCCCCTCCCAGGGGATTGAAGACAGCTGTGGTGGTGGGATGTGGTGTGGCACTTTCCAGCCTCTTCTCAGCCAGAATTCGCTTCTCTTTCCCCAGCTATAATATTTATTTCTTTCTGAAAAATACCCCTGCTGCCATTATCACCTTGTGACACCCAGGCAGCAGAACACAGTCCCTGCCCCACTGCAACAGCTGTTTCCTCCCACTGCCCTCACTCTCTCCCACCTCAGCATAGATGCCCTGGGCTCCCAGTTGCCCTGGTGGATACCGGGATTGCAGCTGTTGACGAGTTTCCCTCTCTTGCAGCCCAAGGTGCTGGCTCGGGCTCCCAAAGCCAGGGTGCTCACACATCTCCCTCCATGCACAGTCACCTGCTCCCCATTTCTGTCCGCAGCCTTGGCTCTGGGTCAGGGTTTCCTGCTGCTCTGCTTCACAGAAGGGACCTCAAGGCTCAGCACCTGTCAGGGCTGATCCCCCAAATCATATTTCTCTCCTTGCAGACCCCCCTTAGCCCTGCTGCCTGTGGCTGATCCCACGGGATCTCCACACAGGGACAGCCACCTACCACCCAGCCTGCTCCCTCTGCGGCACGCAGGGAGCTCCCACTGCCCTCGAGTGACCTTGTTTGGGGCCTGATGGGTATTAATCCGTGCTCAACAGGCCACCGGGTGAACGGGCCAGCTGGTACTTGAGGGGTGGAGGGGAATGAGGGTAGGGAAGAGGAAGCTGCTCCTGGACAGATCCAAACCTGGGGAGAGATGCAGGGAGAGCTGAAGCCTGTGTTGCAGCAGGCGGATGTGTGGGAGAGCAGCTGGCAAGGGGGCAAGGTGACCCTGGTCCCCAGGGCCACCACTCGACCGTGTGCTGGGGGATGTGGCTCTCCTCTCCTCTGCTCCCAGCCGCTGCTGCAGGAGGCTGGCACGCAGCATCCGCCCAGACGCATCCCGGCGGCGCAGGGCATGGGCAGGCCAACGGGTTCATTGCGATGCTGAACTCCTTCGCAGGGAGGGGATGGGGAAAGGAACTGAATATTTAATGCCGACAAAGTGCCTTGATGCTGGTGGCTGGAAGGCGCCAGGGAGGGGATGGGAGCTGTGATCGGAGTACTGCTCACCACGGGCAGCTCGTGTGGGGCAGGGTGGCACCAGCGCACCCGCCATCTCCTCTGCCCTGGTGTTTTGCCTCTCACCTGATGAAGGCATGGGTTGACAGCCCTGCTGGGCACCCATGGGGTACAGCAATGGGGGCACAACAGGGGCTGGGTGCTCATGCTTGCAAAAGCAGGGGCCGTGGGGCTGAGGATGGCACCAGGCGCTGGCCCCAGCCCGTTTGCATGTGAGCTGTGCCCTGCACCGCTGCTTGGATTGGTTTCTCCTTGGAAGGATATGGGGTGGGGGGGCGTACAAGCCCTACACAGGAGGAGATGTTTTGGTTGCATGCAGCTTAAAGAATGAGTGGTGCCCAAAGCCAGGGATGCTGGGGACAACTAGTGTGTAGTGGGAGACAGAAGAGACGGGGCTGTCATTGCCAGGACAAGAAGGGGAATGGAATAAAACCCAGGTGGAATATGAGGGAAGGAGCCAGGAACAGCCCCTGCTGCAGGGCTTCAGGAGGCAGGATGAGGCCCTTGCATGGGGTCCCTGGCAGCGGGGGCTTGGCAGGGGCAGAAAGCAGCATCCCACCCACCACCCTCATTCCTGGCCGCACACGCCCTCCAGCACCACTGCTCTCTCCTTTTTCCCTCCCTGGAGTGCCTGGGGCCATGCCCACGGGCACTGGGGTGGGGCAGGACAGGGCAAGGGAGGACCCCAGGCTGCCCTGCTGGCCCTGATGCTGGTTTCAGGGTGAACAGTGACTGGGGGCACAGCTGGGACTGGGCTATCCAGGAGAGGAAGAGGAGGAAGAGCAGGACCGCTCTGCCTGGGGACTCCACTGCCAGTGTCCATGGGGGGTCCAGTCCAACCTGTCCGTGGGCAGGGGCTGTGACCCTGCCGTGCATCTCAGCCCCCGCTGGTTGCCCCCAGACTCACCTCTGCACCGTCACACTGAGCCCTTGCTCGCACACTGGGGAGGAAATAGGGGAGCACAGCCTGGACATACAATGTGGGTGCCAGATGTCTGTGGCCTCACACGCACACTCACACACACACCCCCGAGCCACACACAGGGTCCCAGTTATACTCCGACGATGCTCACGGGCACACGTATGGACACACACACGCTCTTGCTACCACACCCCCACAGCCTGGAACACCCACACACATAGAGCCACACCCGTGTGCAGAGACACACGTGCCCTGTCACACACAAGCACATGGCCGCGTGTGGCGGCTGTCATGTCATTGTGCACCCACACACGTGATGGGCCCATCACATGTGCCACGCGCTCTCCCATGTGCCCCATCGCATGCCCACCGACCATCACTCGAGGGCCCCAGCCACGTGCACGCATGGTCACACCCGCACACCCCGGTGCACACGCAGCCCCTCTCCGAGCCTCCCTTCCACAGGTGCCTTGGGGACCGCTGCAGGCTGAGCCTCGGGACACAGCAGGTTCGGCTGGGGGAATGCCGGCAGCACGGCCGGGTGCTGGTTCCAGCGGGCTGAGACCGCCACAAACTCATCACACGTAGATTCGCCAGAGGGCTGGAATGACACCTCTCATCACACACAGCCCGGGCACGACGGGGGTGCCCGCGGGGCAGGAGTGCCCGTGGGGTGTGCGGACCGGGGGACACGTGTGCCTGCCCGCGGGTCAGGGGCGGACGGGGGCTCTTTGTTCCTCCCTCCGCCGGTCCTCCATGATGTGGAGAGAGCGCGGGCGAGGCCGGCGCTGCGAAATGGCGGCCGGCGGGGCGGGATCGGGGGAGGAGGAGAAGGAGGGGGAAGGGGAAGGCTAGGCGCCCTCCCCGCGCTCGGCGCCGCGCACACAAAAGGCTGCAGGGAAAACACGGAGGGCAGCGGGGGGTGCGGAGTAGCCTCGCCGGGCACCCCCTGCCCGCACAGCTGTGTGTGACCCGCTGCCCGCACACGCCCGGGGGGACACACTGCCCTGCGGCAGCATCCGTGTGCCCCGCACCGCATCCCCGCGCCCGCCGGGTCCTCCCGCTGTGCGGGGAATCGGGGGTGCGCGCCCGGTGCTGGCGCGTCGGGACGGCTCCGCACAGCTCCTCTCACGGCAGAGCTCAGGTCGGCTCAGCACAGCTCGGCTCACGGCAGAGCTCAGCTCAGTTGTCGAGCGGGTGCCGCCGGCACCGGGACTCGCGCCCGTGCGTGCCCCGGGTTCTCCCGGGATAGCGCCATCCTCCGGCAGGCACGAACACGTGGTGGATCAGGGAACAGGGTGGCTTTGTGCCGGGCTCTTTGTCCGAAGTGGTGACATGGCCAAAACCTGGCACCCCACGGCTGGTACCTCCTGGGCAGTGAGAGCCTTCCCGGCCGCGGGCCAGGAGCGCGCGCGCCACTGCCGCGCCTGGTCCCTTTGCCTTTCGGGATGGGGCCGCTCCTGGGGCAGAGGCACCGGTGGGGAGGGGACCCTTCTGGGTCCCCTGACAGGTCTGGGCTCTTCAGCAGGTAGAGCCGGTTTGGAGTAGCTGTGGGGCCGGGGAGGCTCCTGGGCGGTCCCGAGCCTCCCACTCGTCCCGATGGCAGCTCCCCAGGGCACACTGCACCCACAGGAAGCTGGTGGGGAGGCTGGGAGTGACCCACGCACGCGGGGCAGACTTGCAGGGAGTGTGGGGACAGAAGTCCATAGAGCTGGGAGGGGGATGGACCAGAAATTGTGCCTCCCCGCCTTTAGTCTTCTCCTTCATCTCAGCTGCGCCGGCGTGTGGTGAGTTTGTTCAGGTCTCAGCCTCATGAAGTGAGAATGGGGTCGTGCTGCAGCCCCCACCCCACACCTGCGGGTGTGAGTCGAGCATCTCCAACTGAGCAGGTTTGTGGGCACTGCAGGATGGAGGCCATTGACACCCAAAAAATGCTACATGTGTGGACACAATAGGGGAAGGGGTAGCTGCCCACTCACCCAAATCATATACAGACCCCCTAGCTTCCCCAAGCTGTGCCTGCTTCCCTGCCACCAGTGCACCCCCTGCAGCAAAGGCCCCTCCTCCAGTGCCACCAAGGTGCTGATTCACAACCCTGATCATCTCCAAGAAAGCGTTGGCATAGGCAGGTGTCACTGTGGCTGTCACTCTCCCCTGTCTGTGGTGGGGGCCTCCACCTGGCACAGAGGGCAGTGTCCTCCCATGAATCCCCCCCGTGTCCCTGCGCAGGGTGCAGGTTTGTGTCCCCAAAAGGTGACACGGAGGCAGGGCACCATCTGGTGGTGCCTGGGCACAGCACACGCCAGCCCACACGCATGCTGCCCACCCACATGCGATCCCAGTGAGGTCCCCGCGCGCTGCGCTCACACGTGTGTGCCCGTAACCGTGTGTGTGTTTGTGTGTGTGTGTGTGTGCACGTGCAGGAGCACACATGGACACACGACCCCACGTGTGAACACACGCCTCCGTGTTTGCACATGTGCTCGCCTGCACACGGCCGCAGCACACACAGGTGGGTGCACAGGGGAGCCCAGGGGTGCACACACAGCACGGGGTGAGCACGAGGCTCAGTGGGACACCGGGACCACGCGAGTGCCGTGTCTGAGCACGCACACACATGGAGGTGATGTGCGTGTACGCAAGTGAGTGGTGCCGCGCCCTCCGATTTTCAGCCAGACAGGCAGCACTGAGAAGGTGAGCACACGTGCACGGTGTGCCTGCCGGATTCCCTGCTCCTTTGGAGCAGCAGAGCTGGACTGGGCTTTTATTTCTAGCAGGGATCTCTCTCCTTGAGTGTGGGGAGTCATTTTCAGCTCTGCCACAGCTTCCCTGGGAGGACCTTGGGCATGTCAACCCTTCTCGCTTGCTGAGGGCATGGGCTGGGGTGACCACAGGTGTGGGACATCACAGTCCATGGGGAGCGAGGACAGGGCACTTCCCGGGACTCTGAAGCCCACCAAAGCAGGCGGCTGCTCTCCAAAGGGTGCGTGCGGCTGCAGAGGTTTTGGCCGCCAGCCTGGCTCGCACAGCTGGAGACGGAAGAGCTAAATTTAAGGGTGTTGGGGGGGGCCGGGTGAGGCTGGCTGGCGCGGGGCTCCTCTCTGGCCGCCTGCACGGGAGGCACGGGCACGTTTTCGGCCGCCGCACCCTTTCTTTCACTGGGGAGGCAGAGGCCTGGCGGGGAGAAGCGTCTGTTTCATCAGCGGGAAATGAGTCCAGGGACTGAGCTTGAGCAGTGCCCTGTGCCCCAGCTGGGACATCCCTTCCCCTGCACAGCCCTGATCTGTTCACAGCGAGCACCCCCTGACCCCTGCACCGTCTGGCAGCTGTACCACTCACACCCAGCCACGCTCACACCCAGCCGCGCTCACACCCAGCCAGACATGTGTGCTCACACAGCTGGACACACACATACAGCTGGACACACTGACACCCTCCAAACCCCCTCACCTGGGGCTGGACCCCCCCCTACATTGCAATCACTGGGTACACACATGCACCCTGCAGCCCAAGTCCTTCATCCCCACACCATTTTGGGGTAATGAAAGTACTATTTGAGGGTGTTTACAACTTTTATTTAAAAATCTCTTTCCAAGATAATTTTCAGGGCTGTGCGCCAGGCACGAAGTGCGTGTGTGAGCCTCTTGCAGGCAGGGTGGGGAGTTAAAAAAACCCACAGCAGGAAAGTAAGGACTGCATCAGGCCCTGAAAAGTGCCTTTGGCTGCACTGGCCCTCAGAGCCAGAGAGCACCCAAGATGGGGTCCAAGTTCTGCGGAGCAGGAAGGCATCGAGCCGGTGAGGTGCCCATGATGCCACCCCAGCACCCGCAGGTACTGAGGCAGCTACATGGATGCTCCCACCCCCCAACCACCAGACCCAGGACCTGGCAGACGCCAAGCAGACTTGGGAGTTTGCTAAAATGAAAAGAGAAAAAAAGCCTGGGACACGATCCAAAACTGCTGAGTGTTAATTAATTCGTCCCCGAGACGTGATCTGCCCTCGGCCCCAGAACATCCTAACATAGTCACGGCCACGGCCACCCACCCCAGCCCCCCTGCTGGCCACAGCCTTATTTTAGGGAAGAGGTGGTACAGCTGCTCTCCCGGCCCTTGAGCACCCGTGGGTGCTGAGGGCTTTGAGATATGGTGGAGGGAGGGCAGCCACGCCAGTGTGCATGGCCTTGGCTATGGGGCTACAGCCCTGGTTATGGGGCTGCAGCCCTGTGTTCCCTACAGCAGCCTGCCAGCTCCACAAAAACCACCCCAAAAACCTCCATGGGAGCCGGGACAGCACAGCAGTGGGGCACCCCATAACTCCTGGGAAGTGGGATGGGGTCCCTTGTTCCACCCCATAGTGAAGTGAGGGCATCAATATGCTGGGTCTGGCAGGAGTCTGGTGCTGACACCTCTCTTGAGGGTCAGGCAGAGCTGCCTCGTTTCCCTGTGTCCCACCACCACTGTTACCCCAAAACTCCCCCTGCTCCTACACTCCCTTCTCCTTCAATGGGACAAGGCGGCCAGGCACAGCACCCCAGCCTGGCCGTCGCCACGGGCTGCAAAGCAGCTCTTTCTGCCTCTGCCTGTTCCTGTCTGACTTTTTGTCCCTGGGGCATGGCAGTAAGGGCTGGGGTCATGCTGGCAAGCTGGACACCGCTCAGGGTCTGACTTGGCAGTGGGGTCATCCCAATGTCATGGGGTTGGGGACAGCGATACCACCTTGCAGAGTTTAGTCTATAAATCCCCAGCTCTTGAAGTCCTGAAATGGGAGAAAGTGAAGCCAACCCCAAGCTTGGCCCTGAAAGGGGCAATACCCCATAAGTGAGAATGAGGCNGGGGCGAGGGGAGCAGGCAGTGCCATGACTCAGCCGGGGGTGGCAGCGGGTGAGGTGTTTGTGTTTAGTTTCTAACGTTACGGTTTCCACAGCACCGGGAAGCAGCCCTGGGGGGCCATGAGGGCCCGGCGACACCAAGGGCGGGATGGGGCAGCAGCTGGACCGGAGAAGCTGTTCTGTCGCTAAGGCCACAACAGCTAAAAATACTGCGAGCCATTGTCACCGGCAACAAAGCCACTGGCGTGTTTTCAGCATTATCTCGGTTGCCATCAGCTCTGCCGCCCTGCTGGGAAGTGCTGTGCCCATTCCACCCAGGCACTGCTCTCCAGGGACCTGGACACCGCCTTCCACCTGCCCCTGGATGCAGCCACTGTGCCTCAGTTTCCCTCCTGCACACTGTGCTATGGTGCCACCCCCCATCCCGCTCCTGTCATCCAACTTCTTCCATCCCACAAACAGCCCTGAGCTGCCACACTCATGCCCTTCACATCCACGGCGTCCCCTGCCCCTAACGACTGCCTGGGGACACATGGCTCGCAGGACAGCCATCTCCATCCAGGCAGCTCCAGTCCAGCCCAGGCAGCTGGAAGGGGGTGGCAGAGATTGGATGCAGTGAGTTGGCCAAATGTCACCAGGAGATTGGGGACAGTCCCTCCTCCCTGCTGGGGCACCAGCCCTCCTCCTCGGTTCATTCCAGCAGGCAAAGCCAACAGGGCTGTTAAGCTGCCCAGTCCAGCCGTGCTCAGCAGGGAGCTGTCATTGCTCACCCTGGGTGAAACGAGTTGGCGCGGTCTCAGCACAGCGACCGGGTGGCCAGGGAGGGCTGTGCCAGGCTGTGCAGGCACTGCCAGCAGCCGGGCACTGCCCCAGCCCCAAACCGCCAGGATAACACTGGATTTGTGCAGATTGTCCCACTAAAACGGGGAGGGAGAGGGGTTTAACTTGCCTTTTCCCTGCCAGAGCAGCTCAGCTCTCCGTCCTCCCGGCGAGTCCTTCTCCAACACGGAGAGAGCAGATCGGAGTGGCTCGTCCGCAGCAGCTCAGGGCAGGGACAGGGTGCTGGCGGTGACCCAGAACTGAGCTCGGGAGGCGGGTGGCCAGAGACAGGTTGGATCTGCGGGTGGGCTGCGGCTGCCCACGGGCGCTTTGCCGGGCGGGGGGCACAGCCAAGGCAAGCAAAAAGTCCGTCTGGTGGCGCTTGGATTTCTCAGCACAGCCCTGAGCTGGGGCTGCTGCGGCCCCGCCAGGATCCCTCCCAGCCAGTCGGCTGGGCCCCTCCATTGCCATAAGGAAAGCTCAGGACTAAAGGCCAAGCAGGAGGGACTGGTCACCCGTTCCGTCTGCTCTTTAAGTACCTGCTGCACCCGCCGGTCCTCAGAACAGTCCCAGCATGTCCCTTACTGCACACCGGGAGACCCTTTTGATTTGCACAGGGGGTGGCTCTGCGCCCCTCTCCCCTGCCCCGTGCCCCCTTGGCATCCTGCCCCACTCTCATCTCAGGGTCTTGCTTGCTCCAGCTGCAGAGCCCAGGGTAGACCAACCTCTCCCCACAGCACAGATGGTTGTGGGGTTCCCTATGCCAAGGGGAAAGGAAGGTGAGACCTGCCGTGGGAGAGGCAGGGAGCCCCACTTACCTGGGGAAAGACACACAGATGGGGCTGTGTCTGCAGTGGGACTGAATGCTGCTGCTGGGGCATCTGTGGCTGTGTAGGGAGGGGTCATCTACACCCCAGAAAGGGGAGAGCTGGGGGGGCACCCTGCCAGCAGCACCCGTGGAAACAGAGATTGAAGAGTGGGTGGAAGAAAGGGGTCTGGTAAGAGCAGAACTGTGGACGTAGGTACAGGGGGATACTGGGGAGCAGAGACCAGGAATACGGGAGACAGCAGTGGAGAGGGGGAACAGAACTTGCAGGAGCAGATG
>VZRJ01013264.1:2396172-2435809 GCA_013397565.1 Ptilonorhynchus violaceus | reverse complement strand
AGGCGAAGGAGGCAGCGGCCGCAGCCAGGCAAGCGGGCGGGGGGGGCCGGGCCGGAGCTCAGCCCCCCGCGTCCCGGTACCTTCGCCCGCTCCCCCTCCGAGGGCAGCGGGGCACCGAGGGGGGATGCACTGGAGGGTGAATCCAGGGATGGCAGGGGCTCTATACAACCCCCGTGCCGAGAGCGGGCCGGATCCGGGATTTGCGCAGAACAAAGGATCGAGTAGGGTGTGTATGGAAAAGTACCGGCGGGAGGGGAGCGTTGTTCGTCTGCAAACCGGGCTGGGGGCGACGGTGCGTGGTGCGAGGGCTGGGTGTGCCGGGGCAGCAATCCCCCCCCTCCCCGGGCTCGGGGCTGCTTAGAGCTGTTGGCTTTGCAGGGAACAGGGATTGCAACCATCCCGACGGCTGAGGGGGTTCTGCCCCCTTCAGTCACCCTACCACAGGTTTCATGGTACAGAGGATGCAGAGTGCCCAGAGAGTGTGGCAGGGAGGGGGGAATATGTAGATGGCATGGGGGTGCCGGGGGGTTTGTGGCACTGTACGAGGTGGGTTTAGGGGTGTTATGCTTAGAGGGCAGATGGGGGATCATGGGGCTGGCATTTCCCACTCTCTGTGCTGGTGGCAGAAATGCCGCCTTGTGCTTGCCGACATGATCCGCCCACTGCTCCTCCAGCCACCTCTGGGCTCTGCACCCCAGTGCCCTCGCCATGAACCGGGAGATGAGGGGACTCCAGGCGACTGGGCTGCGCTGTGCAGGCACTGAGGCTCGGAGACCTGCAGGAGGGCAGCGCTTCCCCTTACACGATCTCGGCTGCGTGACCTGGTCTCGCAGAGGGAGATATTTATAGCACTGCTCCACTAGCCCGAGGTTTGCACGGCCTGGAACGGGGCTGGCAGCTGCCGCCCCCCCATCCAGAAGCCTCTGGATGCAGCTGAGCCGTTTCCCTGGTGGGGCCGGGGTGGGTGGGAGCCCACAGGGCTGAACGGGCTGCATGGAACATGCTGGGGCTCGCTGCCAGAGTGCAGGTTCCCGCGTGCTTTGCTGCCTGCAACGCTGCCTGCAACGCTGCCTGCATGCTGGGTGCTGTGGAGCCCTCACAGGGAGGATGCAGAGAGTAGCTTTTCCTTTGGCCTGAGCCAGCCAGGCTCTGGGAAAGGAATACAGCACCATGCAAGCATGAGGACAAGAGGGAGAGTTCGTGTTTTGACTTTGCTGTGAGACTCAGATTGGCCAGAGATATTGCAGCCGGCAGGGGAGGGTGAGAAGGCAAGAGGGACTACGTGTCCGGGAGTGTTTTCCACATGCTTTGTCCCTGTGATTCCAGCCACCACATGTTCCCAAACCCCAGCAAAGGGAAATGTGAGGTCTGAGAACTTCCCCATGTCAATCCATGCTGCTCCATACTCTGTGTGTTGAGCAACCTTCTCTTGGGTCCTCCTGGAGCCACCAGCACGTGGTGATGGCTAGTGCTGGAGCCATGTTCCTCCTCTGTGTCAGACGGTCCCACAGACATGGTCCTCTCCTGACCAGACATCTGCTCTGCTGATGTCTCCATGCTCTTCCCTCCCTGGCACAAAGCCTCGCAGAATGTGGGGACGCCTCTGTGCGTGCCCCGGCTCCTCTCCCAGCCTCCTGAGCCACACAGTTTGCACGTGCCAGCCAGATGCCATTGCTGTGTTGCTGTCACCACCCCATCCCAGACCCTTTCTCCATCTGTTTTACCCTCTGCACCCAGAAATGCCAGCACCAGGCCAGTGGCATCAGCTTGCCCTTTGGGTGGGGGGAAGAAGTGGGGCAGGGAGAGGCAGAAGTGGGAGATCAGGGCGAGGGATAAAGCTGGGCCTATTTTTATACTGCAAAGTAATTACCAGAGCTTTCCAATCCTTAATCTGCCGAGAGCACCCTGGTGTGATTGGATCCTTCCTCGAGCCTGGCAACAATTCCCCCATCACACATCTCCTGCGTCAAAGCCCCGTAAACTCCCACACTTGGGCTCACACTGGGATACATGTGCTGCAGAGCTGCCAGCACGTCTGCCCCTGTTTCCAGCAGCCCCTGGCCTGGGAAGAGGGATGGGGACCCTGGTTGGGATCCTGGTTTACATCTGGGAAGGGGAATCTCACCGCCAAGCCAGCGGGGTAGGATGCAGCCTTGGCCACCTTGCTCAGCTGCTGGGTAGATTTGGGTCCCAACCCTGTGAATACACTAAATCCAAGTTTTCCCCTACAGCTGCCTCCCAGGGGTTTTTAGCTGAGATTAGTCGTCTACACAGCACCCTCCAGCACCCATCCTGCTTGGCTTCCTGCCGGCACAGGCAGGGTTTGGGGTGCCTCTTTCCCGACAGCACACGGGGCGGTTCTGGACAGCAGTGCCAAGTCTCGGCTGGCGTCTTTCCCAGCCTCTCCCTGTCCTGTCTCTGTGCCAGGGGGTTGCTGAAGAACCTGTTCCATAGCTCCTGCCACGGAGGAGGAAATGACGGGTGATGTTTGCGGGAACACCTTTCATCCCGGGGCTGGGGGACTGCTTTGCCTCTGCCTGTGTGCAGCCGGCTCCAGGGTGGAGCACAGGATCTCAACAGCCCAGGGACGGAGGTGAGGGCTCACTTTCCTCCACACACCTTGTGCCCACCAGCTCTCCGACACCTCACCCCAAATTTGGGCTGGAGTGTTCAGCCCTTCTCCATGACAGGGAAGGGGGCTTTTTGTGCCACAAGTCCTCTATTGGGGAGTATGCAACGCCCTTGCCAAGTATTTGGGAGTAGCCCTCAGTCCATTTGTCTCAGTGCACAGCAGCAGGCACAAACTAAACTTGGAAGTGTATGGGATGCAGTGCCCCCACGGCGCTGGTGTTCCACAGCAGGATCCAGTGCCTGGGATTGCAGAGGGTGAGCCGCCTTCAGGGCATCCCCAGGTGACCCCACCAGTGTCCCTTCCCCCTGCCTGGCAGGGACCCAGCGTCTGCCGGAGCCAATGGCCATAAAAGGCCCTGAAATGGAGGAGCTGGGCGGGGGGCTGGGCTGCTCCTCGAGCCTGAACGGGATCGTCCCATCTGCCCACGCAGGTCAGGCTTGCCAGGATGTGGGAATGGGAGGCTGGATGGAGGAAAGCAGCCCTAGAAGCCTGGAGACGGTTTGGGGGGCAGGGGCACAGGGTGCTCCACTCCAGCTCCCCCTGCTTCCCTTGGGGGCACGTTTGGACCGTGGCCCAAGATGCCAGGATCTGCATCGCCTCCCACAAGGGCTTAGGGGGATAAAACTGCCTTTTCATTGGCACCTGAGCTGTGGGGTGGTGGGGGCTGGGAGGCCGAGGGGCACTCAGTGGGCTCCCCTGCTGGCTCCCCACCGCCTCTGCCCAGACAATGGTCACCCTTTGTCGGGGTTTTACACGTCCGGCCCCCTTCCCTGCGGCCCAGCTGGTGACATTTTACCACCTCCACATTCACAGGGGGATTCAAAGGGCACAGATGCACCGTGAAACCACAAAGCGCAGCCTCCCCCCCTCACCGCTCCCCCTCCCCTGTGCCTCAGCATCCCCAGGGAAGCAGGGCTGGGATGCACAGAGGGGATGCTCACACCAGAAGCCTTCCTTTGGGGCTATTTGAAGGGCAACCTGCCAGCCCTTGGGGCTTCCTCCATCTTCCTGTCCTTCCCTTGTCATCAGCCCTCTGTTCCTTTGCGACCCTGTTGAGGGCCTTCCCCTCACCCCCGGCCCAAGAGGGCTTGGCTGGACCTCCACTGATGGGAGATGAAGGGAAGTAGTGTAGGCGCTGTTTCCAGGCTGGTGACACTTGACCTTTTGGAGCTGGAGCTGCGTGGGTGGTACCCACCTCTGCCCGGAGCAATGCCAGGCCGGGCTGGTGGTGCCAGACCCGGCGTTGCCCTGGGCTCCTGGGTGTAGCCAGTCTGTGGGTGTAGCCGGGCTGTGGGATACACAGTGGCCTCTGTCCCTTCAAGAGAGGTCCCAGCGTGCAGGCATCCAGTCCCTGCCCTTTCCTTCTGCTCCCAGACTTCTGGGGGCTTTCCCTCAAGGATCTGGGCAAATAGCCCAGTTCCTCCCAACCAGTCGTTGCCTCCACAGGGACCTTGGGAAAACAGCCTGTAAACAGGCAGATGGAGAGCGTGAGTCACAGTGACCGAGAGGGAAATAAATGCGTGAGGGGAATTTGCAGCCTGCCTTGGGTCATGGGGACGAATCCAGCCTCTGCCAGTGATGGTGAGTGGCTGGCACATAGGTGCTCTCCCGTGGAGCCAGCTATCCCAGGAAGGGGTGTTTATCCCACTGATGGGAATGTGTCCAGATGAGCGCAAAACAGATCCAGCCCTCTTCCCCCACGAACAGCATTCCCCGATCCTTGCCGCTTTCATCCCGAGGGATGAGCAGCCGCCGCCCTGGAGGCAGCAGCATTTCGGCACGCAGCACCCTGCCTGTAGAGCCATGCAGATGATTTCCCCGCTGAAAGTCACCCCGCCGAGGTTATTTTTGGCTACCGGCGGGGCCGGAGGAGCTGGCTCTCTCCCAGCCGCTGCAGCGCGCCCCGTTTGGAATTACGTCTTGCGTGGTGGGTAGCGCTTGGGTGAACAGGCTGCCTCCAGCATCCCGCTCCCTGCTGCCAAGTACCTGCCAGCTCCCTCGCCCGTGCACAAAGCAAGAGTGCAATCTAGTGGCTAATCCCACTGGGGACACTGGTGACGCTGGGGATTAACTTCTGCAAAAGCCTCTGCTGACACCGGTCACCTCTCTGAGAGTCGCCTTACCATCCCAGCTCGGGGACTGGTAGCCCGAGGTGGTGAGAGGTTTACCGAGGGTTCAAAAAACCTGTCCTTTTCCCTGGTCTCACGTGAGGCTGGAGGGACATCCAGGGCTGGGAGCCACGGGAGAGTGCGCAGAGGGAATGTGTTTGCCGGGGTGAGAGGTGCCCGCAGTGGAGGAGGCGAGGATGCACCTCTCAGGGATGAAAGACCCATGTGGATTTGCCTGGGGGGGCAGGAAGCTGCGCGCTCCAGGTGCTTCACCCAGGACATGCACTCACCCGACTGCAGCCCAGGAGCACCCAGCCTAAACCTTTCCGTGCTTCTCCATCAAGAGCCGCTGATGCCCTGTCCCTGTCCGCCACAGCACATCAGCTCCGTCCCCTGCCCAGCATGGGGGGGACCGGGGGCGGGGCTGGTGGCCTCGGGCGGGGTTGGGGTGCCGCTGAGCTATGCTGAGGGGCTTGTGGGGGGNGGTTTGTGGGGTGGGATCCCTTTCCCCTTTTTGCCCTCCGAGACCCCCGTGAGGTCCGGCCGAGGCTCATTGCCCTCTCTGCCCCCCCCGCCGTTGGCTGCAGCGAGGGTGACGTCACTAAGATATGCTGATTTATTCACATTAACCCTTTTCCCGCGGGGCTCGGGGGCTCTCGGGGAGGCGGCGGCCCCTGGGAGGGGGGGCCCCACCGCCGCCCCGGCCCCTCCGGCCCGGGGTCCCCCCGCGAGCGGCCCCTGCCTCTCTCCTTGCCCCGCGGGTTGCCGTGGGAACCGCACCGGGCTTCTGATGTCACCGGGGCGGTTGCTACGCGACCGGCCCGCTCGCCCATCCCCGTGTGAGGTCACTGTCGCTATGGCGACGGCCGGTGCGGCGGGGGGGTGCGGGGCCTCCCCCGGGGCCGGGGGGCGGTCCCGAGGCCGGAGCCGCGGAGCTCCCCCCACGTACCCCCGGGCGGGAGGCGGGCACGAAGGCGGGGAGGGTGGTGTCCTCTCAAGGGGACAGCAAAAGCATGGCATTAAAACAGTGAAAAAAGGAAAATAAAGCTTTTTTTTTTTTTTGGCTTGTCCTGAGAGATTATTTTTAGAAATCCTGGCGGAAAAGCTGCCCGCGTCGGGAACATCCTCTCGTTCCACGGGAAACGCGCTTCCCCGTGGAAACCGGCAGCGGTGGGGCTGGGCTCTGTGGGGAGTGGGCATGGGGGGCATGGGGCTGATGGGGGAGCTCAGCCACGTCCCGGTGCTGCAGCCCATTTCCTGCTCTGGTCCCAGTCCCTGCGCCTACTGAGAGTCTGTGGGTTTTACCTCTCCTCAGCTTGCATTCCTGCTGGAGGCGATTTATTCCTGAGCCCTGACATCTGCTCCATGGAAAGCGATGGAGCTGCCCCTTCCGAGGCACAAATCCCTGCTCCTGTCCTGCCACTGGCTCTGGGACCCCAGCCAGGCCAGGCCCCATCACAGCCGGTGGCTTTGCTCTGCTGGGCTGGCAGCAGTGGACCTGCAGGCATGTCCACGCACTGCCCCTTTTCCCTGAAGACCTGTGCCATCCTCCACCCTGTCACTCCCAAGCCTGCTGCCCATTCCAGTGATCCTGCTGGGAAGCCACAGGGATTAGCAGCTTCCTCCAGACCAGCATTTAGCCAAAGCTACTTAAGAGCCACGCTGGGCAGGCAGCAGCCAGCTTGGTTGGAGAGAGGGAGATGGGGAAAGCCAGGATATGTGGCCTGAGCCCTCCTAAGGATGCTGAGTGGGAAAGGGGTTTTCCTGGGGTTAACAGCTCAGCATCTCTTGGTGAAACCTTGGATTTGGGGTTTCATGGACCATGTGTCCTGCAGTGTCTTCTTTGCCCCTGTGAGCCCTCAGCCTCTGTGTTATTTCCAAAGCCTTGTGGAGACCCTTGAGCCAAATGTCCATCCTGCACAGGTGGGATGGAGAGGACAGAGGGACGAGAAGGGGCAGACGCTGCTCACAGGGCGCTGCCAGCCGAGATGTAGGACAAGAGCTGGCAGATGGAGGCGGGCAGACGGAGGAGTGTGAGGCTGCACCGAGACGCTCCTTGCTGTGACGGGATCTTGGCTCGCTGCTGGTTAAACAGCTGCTGAGCTTCCCAGGGCTGGGGGGCTGCGGGACTCCAGAGGGATGGAGGAGATGGGAATGGGGAGCTTGGGTGACTCCCCAGGGAAAAGGGCAGCTGGGGAAAGAGCAGGAAAAGGCTTTCTGCTGAAGTGACAGAGATGAGAGGTCTGGCTGGAGCTGTGGCTGGGGGATGGAGCAGGGGATGGAGTAGGCTTGCAGCCCCATCTGGGACACGTTCCTGTCTTGCCAATGGCACAGGGAGCACTGTGTGCACTGCTGCTCTGTTGGACCTCTTGGATCACTGCAGACACCACAAGGAAAACTCCCCACCAAGCCTATGTAAACTTTGCAGCAGGTGAAGCTGAGAGCAGTGGAAAGCCCCCACCCCCCTCCTGCCAAAGCACATGGGCAAAGGGGGAGCTTCATCTAAGGAAGCCTGAGCAAACTTTCAGCTTTCCAAAGTCCTCTCTGGAGGCCTCATCCTCTGTTAATAGGATCCTCTGGTACCTTATGAGGAGAGGCTCAGGGGAAAATCTGGCTGCAGTGAAGGGAGAGGAAGGATATCCTGTTTCCCTTGGGAAGAGTTCATCAGGTAGAGTAGCCAAGGGAATCCTGGCCTGCAGGATGCAGGGGGATGGAGGAGAACCCAGACGCCTACTGAGAGGTTTGGGGGTTAGTCCTGCTGGCGTTGAGCCTGTGCAGGATCCCTTGGGACCTTCACATAGCCTGTGGTTTAGCCCAGGTATTTGTAGGGTTGCTATTATTGCCGTCATTACACTCAAAAATCCTCTGTGGTGGCTCCAGCCTGGCTCCTGCTGCTCACACAGACTACTGTGGGACAGGACAGGATGGTCAAAGCCCTCATCTGCCAGAACCTGAGCAAGGAATCCTGGTGCACACGGAGCAGCCCCCAGCTGCTTGAGGACGAGGAACGAGCCTCAAGCTCCAGCTTCCCTGCATCCACCTCCTCCACCCACTTCTTCCTCAGGGGAAGAAGCTGTGGTTTGTTTGGACGGTGGGAGGTGGGAGGCTCTGCCCTTGCCATAGGGAGTCCCTGCCAGACAGAGCAGCTCTGTGCACACCTGAGCCAGGTGAGGCTTGTAGAGAGGAGACAGAAGATGAGACCTGGAGATGAAGCAGAGAAACAAGGATCAAGTTTTAGACACCTCTCTCCTGTTTTTCACTGGAGCAAAACCAGGAACGTCCAAATCTGGAGGGATGCTGAGAGGAGCACCCAGCTGTTGCACAGCTCTTACCCTAGAGTGGGACACTGACAAAAAAATCATCATCATTTCAGATGCAGGATCATACAGCCCTAAGGCTCGGGGACAGGGTCCTGCTATGCCACCACGGCTGGGGCCACTGCTCCCGGTCTGGTGCCATCGTGTGGACATACGACACTTGCACAAACCCCTTTTCCCCTTCCCTGGTGGAGGGACCAAGTTTGGCTGCACTGCTTTCCCAGGCTGTCCTGAACACCAAGGGGGTTTATGTCCCACTCCCACCACCCCAGGTCTCCCAAAATCTTGACCACCCTGGATCTCCCCCTCAGCCATCAGTGCTGCGCCCTCCTTCCCCAGCTCATCAACCCCATTGCTGTACCTCACCTGCTCTGGCCCCACCCAAATTGTGACTACACTGAGGGGTCAAGTACCTGATGATCTGGTGAGGAATCCCCCAAGCCCCCTGGGCAGGGGAAAGGGGCAAAATAAATGACCCCAAGTGGCCAGACATGGAAAGATATGACGGGACTGGGGGGGGAATCTGTTCTGCACCCCAACTCTCAGGAGAGCCTCTCTGCCACATGCAAGCTTTCTCCCCACATATTACACCCCATCTCCCCCCATTTCATACTCCTTCTTCCCCATTTTCCAGCAAACCCCCCCACACCTCTCCATGGACAAGACCAGACCTGCTCCAAGCCCCCTTTTTCCAGGGGGTCACCATGCCAGCACATCCCCAGGGTGCCCCATCACCACGCCCAGCCACGGGGGTCCCGGGGGGCTGCAGTGAGCGTGCACAACGCGATCCCCACCATCCATCCCACCACGGGGGTGCGGGCGAATGCCCGCCCTGCCCGGGAGCCTCACACCAGGGGGGCCTGGGGGCTGGCCCGCGGTGGCCCCGTGGCTCCGGGACACGCCGGAGCTCCCACGCGTTCCCACCAGAGGGAGCCCAAAGGACACGAATCGTGGGCGCGGCCGCCCATCCTTGCGGCGTCGGGGCGCCCGGACGCGCCACAGCCCGGGGAGGCAAACGGGGACTGTCGCCCCTCCGTGCGATTTGCAAATGCCCCGAAACCTCCTTCCAGCCGCCACACACCCCGCGGAGAAATCCCGCGTGTCTGTCCCTCCGTGGGCCGTCGCTATCCCGGGGGGCTGCACCCCCCTGCCAGAGCTCTCCTCCAGCCCAGGCGCCCGTGCAGTGAATTTGAGAGCGGACAGATCGGAAAACAGCGACAGCGGCAGCAAAGATGTTCCCACACCTTGGGACAGCCCCGAATCACCGCTCTGACAAGTGGCTTTGCCCCAGTTCAAACCATCACCCGACACCACGTCCAAACCCAGAGCAGGGATGAAGCAGCTCTGCTCTGATCATTTCATAGTGGATATAGTTAGCCTAAATTAATGCAGAAATAAAGCACCAGAAAGGGAGGGTTTGAAATTATGCTCCTTGTGCTTTTGGAACGGCAGCTCGTGGCTGCCAGAAGATTTCCCAGAAGATTGCACCAGAAGATTTCCCATTCACACCTCGTCATTCCACAGGTTTGGGTAGTGTTGGACACATTATTGGTGGGAAAAGGGAGCAGGAAGGAAATAACCTGCCAGATGGGGATGGGAGAGGGTTGGAGGGAGAGTCTGAGAAAAAATATCGCAGGCAGTGCTGCATGATGTCAGAGGAAAGTCCCTCCCATTTGCCCAGCATTTGCTCGTTTATTTAGAGCCCGTCATTAGTGGCAGCCATGTGGAATGGGATTCAAACCAGTCCTGGGTGAATTAGGTGCCACATTTTGACCATGTGTCTAATCTACTAAAGTCCTCTCCAGATTTCTGCTTTCCACTGAAAACTGCTGCTTTCTGCATCAGACAGGAGGTCTGGGGTCTCCAGCCCCTCACCTGCGTGAGGGAAATTTTGGGCACATCAGAGGCTGGGACTGAGAGCAGGAGGCTGCCACGATGTCAACAAGAAGTAGAGAGGCTGTGGGCCAGGGAAAATCATGGAATAAATGGGATCTGGGCCAAATCCAGGCAGACGGTGCCAGGCTTCCACTCATGCACTGCTGCCAGAGCAATCTGGCACAGCCGGGGAGAGGAAATCCCAGCCAGACTTGGCATTTAATCCTGACTTCCTGGTGGAGTGGCTGGAAATGTTCAGCTCTGGGTACTTTGGGACTTAGATGCAACCAGAAGCCAAGACACCTCTAGGAGGCCACCAAGCCTGGCTGGGAAACACCATCATCACAGCCATCAGGGGGAAAACACTTTCATGGGTTGAGTTTGTGCCCCAAACCCTTCCCAGCAGTCCCAGGGGTGCTGAAAGCAGAGTGTGCATGTCCCAAGTCTTGCAGTGAGATGCTGGGATGGGGAAAGATGCCCATCCCTCTAGAAATCACCTCATGCAGGGAAGAAGGGAAAAAACAGTAATTTCCTTAGAACGGCTGTGGCAGGTGAGGACACAAAGGGAAACTGAGGCATGGGAGAGTGGACTGGTGGGATGGGGTGGGACAGGGCAGTTGAAATGTGTGGATGCACAGCTGTCCCCAACCCCCTCCTCTAGAGCTGCTGGTGGGGGTGGCATTAGCCTGGTGGCTGACACATGTAGGGTTCATTCATCCCATCCCATCCCATCCCGTCCCGTCCCGTCCCGTCCTGTCCCGTCCCTTCCCAGGTCCTGCCCAGACTGGCCCAGGTGTGGGTGGTCCCAGGACTATAAAGGGGCTGGGGAAACTTGGAGAAAGTGTTAGTAGGGCAGGAGGGGGATGCTGCTGTCTCCAGGCTTGAAAGCTGGTGGCAGCAGGATTGTGTTGGGGGCTGTGCTGCCACGCCAGAGCGTTTTTCCTGTTTTGGAAGCATATTGTACTGGGCAGCACTGGGAGTTTTCCTGCTGTATGACTGTGCCAGCCTGATGGCTTTCACCCACTGACCACCATCCTGCTGGAGAGGGGAACTGGACTGGCTGGACCTACCGTGCTTGTGAGATATGGGTTTGGGATTATCCTTAGTGGTTGCAGGTGGGATGTTTAATTATTCCTTCCAGTTTCCTTCTGAGTGTGAAAATCAGGCTGAGAGTCTCTCATCTCTATCCCTCCACTTGGAGAAAAATGTCACCTGTAATTGTCTCCCATCCCCTAGTCTCAATTAATGGCAGGATGCCTCTGGCCTCTTGCTGTGGTTCCCTGGGGGTGGCTGTCATTTGTACCTGTCACCCTCCATATGTCTGCTTAACCTGTAAGTGCCTGTGTCCCCATCTCTGGCTTCACTCCCTCACTCTGCATGTCACACCATGACTAGGCTGATGTGATTTGGCCCTGTGGCTTCTCGTTCAGCCCATCTGCTGCCACACTGAGTGACCCCTGCTTGCTCCTGGAGGTGGTGAGGTGATGCCAACAGCCCTGCAAGTGGAGGGGAGCCCTCTGAAAAGCCCAGGCTGTGTCATTTCTCACATTTCTGCTTCTTGCCCATCCTGATGTGATATATCTGATCCATTCCAGAGAAATCAGGCTTCTGGACACTTCAGTCTCCCTGGTCTCTGTGGTGATCCCTTCTCCCTGAACCAAAGGGATAGTCAGGCAGGTTACACAGCGAACTGGGAGCTCAGTGCGGAGCTCTGCTTGTATCCAGCTCCAATTTGCTGGCAGCAAAACACTACAAGTTTCTGAAGAGGCTGGATCCACTGTTCCCTGGGTGGAGCCTGAGCATCCCCTGCTCTCCAGCACAGCAGCGCTGCTGGCAGCTGTCTCTCAAATTCAGGTGCCGTTTGCTGCCTGTGCTCGGAGATGAACCCTGCCAGCTCCACCAATTTGATAGATTTCTTCTCTCAGCAGGCAGGAGTATTTCAGGCTGTTTATTCACATTTGTGGCGCCTTTTTTTTTTTTTTCCTGGGGCTCAGGAAATTTTCATTCATGCTGAAATTTCCACATTGCCATCTCTGAGAGCTCATGATATTCTTTCAGCTTTAATTTTCTCAATATGCAGCATAAACTTTGATGGAAAAAATTAAAGTCTGTGCACATGCCCCACTTTTTTTTTTTTAGCTGAATTTCTTTTGGATGCAAAACAAGACTGGAAAAGTACAGCCCTGAAGTTTGTTGGTACCTGTAAAGTGATGCTTAGAGGAAAATCGTGTTGCAGGACATGGACCAGAGTGTGGTACTTCTTGCATAGGGAAAGTGCACCCCAGCCCTTTTTTCTGCCAGTGAAGGTTCCAGAAACCAGTGTAAGATGCTCCCACCCTCCCCAGTTGCCAGCTGTCGCACTGCAAAGGAACAAAGCAATGAGGAAAATTGTGGTGTCATTAACATGATGATTAAATTGGTGTCTGGGGGCGTCAACATGAATAACAAGGCCCTCACAGCAGACCTCATCCCTGCCACCCCCATGGTCCTGCCCCTCAGCCCTGTCCCATGCCAGACCTGGGAGATGCTCATTTGCAAATGACTTCAGGGACAAATGCTGCAGATCCTGTGATGAGTTTCCCTCTCTATCTTACATCTCTATTTGCTGCCATGCTTGTGTTTCACTGGGGTGTTGTTGAAGCTGATTGAGGGTTTTTTATGACTGGAGGTTTTGATCTTGACTTGGAGAGTGAGTCACTACATGGCAAATGGGATCCCATCACAGAGATATCATTTCCTCACCCGGTGTCCTTTGCAAATGAGGTTTTGCAGAGCTTGAGCAGCTGTTTTTCCTTCCAGCTGAAAGCCTCTTCCCAGGCACATTTAAAGACATGAATTGGGTGCTGAGAGCTGTGCATAGGCAGGGAATTAATATCTACCATGGCCCAGTGGGAGATGTAACAAGTCATGGCAATCAGTCCTGGGAGACCTGGGGGGCACCATAAATCAACCTGCGGGTGCCAAGTGGCTCTGAACCAAGGGGAGGGGAGGGAGGCCATCCCTGTGCTGTGCCGTGTAGTTACAGATTCTTGATAACTCAAAAAGGCGGAGACTTGGAAAGTAATAAATAAAACCATAAAGGGACTTCTTGATGCTTGGTAAACTGCCCTGGACCCATGCTCCGTTTAACTGTATTTCAGAGATAGGGTTGCTGTAGCTGAGGTGGTCCCAAGCTCGTTATGGGTTGACCAGGATGTTTTCAGCTGCCAAAATGCTCCTTTGGGTGTGCCCTGGCTTGGCTGTGCTGCTGAAGAAAGGCAGAGCTGGTTTGGCCAGGTGCCAAGTCTCTCCTGCCCACCGAGTGTGCCACAGACTTTGTCATGGAGCAGATTTCAGCCAGGATGAGGGATTTCCATCACAGCTTGCTTGCTGCTCCTGGGGGCTGGCAGAGCACTCGGCTGCAACCCTGGGACCTGCTGTGGGCTGCCTCTCATCCTCCCCAAACTGGGATTTTTCAGGTTAAGGAAAATGTGGTGGTAGCTCTGCCCTTAGTGTGGCGCTGAGGGCCACAAGACCCCTTCCTTCTTGCAGCTGCATCTCCCATCTCTAGGTACAAAATGCCATCTCCACGGCTGGTTGCAATGCCAGTGTTGGCTCTGCCATCTCTGCTGACCCTACACAGTGCTGTGGAGCAGCACCAAACACGAGACAAAGGAGGTGGCAAGGGGGAGGAAGGAAAACGGCATGTTATTAGCAAAGCCCTGGCCAACAGACATCCTCAGCTTGGGGTGAATTATCCTCATCCTTTTTTGATCTTGGGTGATTCATCCTGACCTCAGTACAAAAACATGGTCCCCAGCCTCGTGCTGGATGGAGGGCGCAGAGTTGGGACTCTGCAGATTCTTGTCAGGATGCCCTGGCTGCAGCCAGCCATCGTCCAACTCCATCACTGCGCAGGGGGCACAGCCAAGGCAGCACCCCTGGGCAACTCGGGCTGATGGCGAAAGCCCAGAGCCCCTGCCAGGTGAAAAAGCACTTCACGTCTGTGCCGGCCCTGATTAGCAAAGTTATGGTTGCCATGGAGTCTGAATACCTGCTCACAGAGTGCCTGCCTTCACTGTCCCCTCAGCACACCCAGGGGACACACACTGTGGAGCAGAGGCCAATTACGCTGTTCCTCAGAAAGCTGATTGCTTTTATCCCAGTGAATATTGAAATAGTCCTCTTTTTTTTCCCTTCATTCTTTCTCATTTTGGGGTAGAGGAGAAATGCCCCTCCCCAGCTATTCCTCAGAGGAGCTGTGGGGCTTTAGGTGCAGAAGTTGTTGCAAGGGGAAACCCCAGGCTGTGAGTAGGGTACCAGCCCTGCATCCCATAGGAATATGGTTAGCTGTCCCAGGGGAGCAAGGGCTCCTTGCTGTTCCTTTGCCAGACACCTGCAATCTGGAAAAGGTTCTGGCAAGTTTATGACCAGCTCAGAGAAGGGGACTTGGAGATCTAGAAACAGGCTGCCAATATTGTGAGAGGTGAAGATGTCACCTGCTTAGGCTGTGTGAGAGGGGAGGAGGAGGTAAAAATGCTGAGATAAGATTTCTGGGAATGGGTACAGCTGTTATACAGTGAAAAAGGCCTCTGGAGAGTCAGTGACTAGAAATGCACACGATAATGATGGCCAAAAAATTATTACAGGAGGGTGTCCCACACAGACAAGGATGGGCGTGTGGGCTCTGCTGGGTAAATGACACCAGAGCTGCTTTGAAAATGTCACCCCAGTGACCTACCTTCATCCCTGCTATGTTTGTGCAAAATTATCCAGATCCAGGCCTGTTTGGTGCCCTGTGGGTCTGAGTGGCCCTTCCTGGCCTTGAGGTCTGAAATAAACATCCTCCTCCTGAAGGAGGATGCATTCTGAAACGCATCCTTTAGACACGTCATCTCCAGGTAACCAAAGCGGGGCAACTTTGAGGCAGCTCCCAGCAGAGAGGAGACCCTATTCCATCTCCATGACCAGGAGATTTGCTTGGTCTCCAAGGGGAGCGGGTTCATTCTTGTCCAAACACTTCACGTCCCCGTTCTGTCTGTGCTGGCTATCCCTGCCCTGGAAATTTTGCTGCAGCAATACCCTGAGAAGGGGCTGCTCATCTGCTTCCTTCTGTGGCAGAAAGATGCACCCAGGGGCTCTTGCCTGCTGCAGGATGGCACGGAGGGGACAAGGGACTGTCTGTCACTCAGTTTCCCTCTTGGATGCAGCGTCACTCTGTGACTTGGTGGCTTTTTGGGTTCGGAACCAGAAGGTGTTAAATCTGCAAAGTGTGGGAAGAAACAGGGATGGAGCACAGACAGCTCTAAAAGGCTGTGCTGCCTGCAATTACAGTGGATGCGCTCTTGAAAAGAACCAGAAGTGGATGCAGTTGGTTATTAGGGCTGTGCCTCTCGAGCTTTGAAACTGATGTTTGTCTTCTCTTTTGGCTTCTTAATTCTCCTGGCACAGCTGCAGAGCTGGGCTTGCTCAGCTTCTGTGTGGCAGCCTTAACCTGCATGTGGAGGGACTCAGCTGCCACCAGGGACAACCTCTGCACTGGCTGGCCCTCTGGGAGGGATGGGTGTACAGCAGGGAGCAGGAGGAAGACTGGAATTGGGGTTACAACGGGAGCCTTGTGGGTGCCTTGTCTACTTGCTGCTGAAATTCCAGTCTAACCCAGAGTTGCTCTGGCCACAGGGAGGGCTGGGCTGTGGCTGACAGATCGTGGGGAGGAGAAGGTTTTGGTGTGCTGCTGGCCATCTCCCCTGCTCCTCCCCAGGCAGGTTTAGTATAATAAAATACCTCCTAAGGGGAATAGGCTGAAGGATCATGCTCCCATGTGCAGTTCACCCTCTTTTAGGGTGAGCAGCTCACCCTCTGCCACTCTTTTAAGCACTGGGGGAGCAGTAGTGGAAGAGGCGTTGTCACCTCCTGGTCATTTGGTTTATTAGAAAATAGAAAGAGACAATGGATCATTCTAAAGGACTGTTAGACATGTGGGGACTTGGAGGTGGGATGTAGGAAGAAACATCCAAGGGAAAGAAGTGATGTGCAGTCAATCCCTGAGAGCTACCAACTCTTCCCAGAGAGATATGACAGGCAGGTAGGGTGGGAGTAGCTGTTGGGGCCCCAGTTACATGGGATGCTTCAACAGTGGGCCCAGTTAAGGCCCCAGTTGAGGCCCCAGTTATGTGGGCTGATGTGAATGATGGAGGAAAAGGGGAGGCAAAAGGAGAAGGACCCCATGTCCAGTGGTTTTGGTGTCTGAGCAAAACTGGGGCTTGGAGAGGTAGACTGTGGGCAAGTAGGACAGAGAGGTCTGTCACCACCTGGAAGCCAGGGTCTGACAGCCTGGTGGGGATGGAGGGACTCGTGGTTCAGCTCTGAGTGAACCAATCTCTGTCTGGCCCTGGCTCCTTGCAAGCCATCCTTACTACATGCCTGTTGTCTTCAGCTAGGAAAGGAGACTTTAGGGAAACAGATGGTGAAGTTTGTCAAGAGCTCAGCAGTGTCTCCGTTGTTTTGCTCCAATCCAAGCAACCTCCAAACACCCCAGTCCCAGCAGACATCCCCTGTTCGTCCTGGGAGTGCAGGACAAATGAGTCATGGGGGTCCCTGCAGGGACAAGGACAGAGGTGCAGAACTCAGGGAGCAATCCAAGGGCTGCCTTGAGACAAAGCCCGGGCAGGGATGAGGAACGAGATGAGTGGGAGGCGTTGTGGCTCTGTGCAGGGAGCAGCCTCTGCCCCAAGGATGGGGAGATGGCTCTGTAACAGTGCACAGAGCTTGGGGAGCAGCCTCTGCCCCAAGGATGGGGAGATGGCTCTGTAACAGTGCACAGAGCTTGGGGAGCAGCCTCTGCCCCAAGGATGGGGAGATGGCTCTGTAACAGTGCACAGAGCTTGGGGAGCAGCTGGGACTGTGCTGTGTGTGACCCTGCTCATCAGGGCGGTCAGAAAGCAGAGGGAGACAGATGAGGGATGGAAGGAAGAGAGATTTCCCAGAATGCTTCTTTCTGTGTTGCAATCCCTCAAGGGGGCTCATGCTCAGGCTCCTTGCACCTCAGCAGTACAGCACAAACTGCCTCTACACTGGCATGAATCAGTTCCCTGCCTCGGGCATCCCCCAGGGAAAACAGCCTGTGCACAATCTGGAGGCAGGGACAGAAATCCCTGCCTCATCACTTCCTGTTTCTGGCTCTGCCACCCAGGGGCTGTGACCTGCAATGAGCCAGTTCCCTGGCACTGTCACCCATCCCGGCCGAGCCCCTGCCAGCATCATACGGCTGCTGTCCTTGTGTCCTGTCTCAGCTGTCACCAGCACCGTGCCATAAACCCCTGTTTTACTGCGTCTCCCTCCCTAGAGGGGGTGAAGTTTCATTTCCTGCCTCACTTCCATAGAAGCAGGCAGCACCTCTTCTCCCTCTCCCTCCCAGTTTCAGACACTATTTCCAGCTTGTTGATTTCTTCCCTTGAGTTATGTCTTGTTTACGCTCATTTACCCTCCAGGCCTTTGGCTTCAGCAGTTCCTCTCCTCTGGGGAAAAAGATGATTTTCCAAGGAAAGTCATGCCTCAAGGCAGCTCTGGACCTTTCCCACCGTCAGTGTGTTTGCTCTGCCAGCTCCTCTCTGCTTGATGCTTGTTTGCTGCTGGGAGCAGAAGGGCCAGCTTAGGGCTACTGAGCCAGCCCAGGGCTTTGCTGATCTTGTCCTGTCATCCCTTGCCTGCTCTGGAATTTCTTTGAGCAAAATCACTGAGCAGTGAGTGGGACTGCTTCCATCTTCTGTGTGCTCTGGCATCAGGAGGAGAATTTGGGGGTGCAGGACCCTAGGGGCTGGGTCCTGGTGCTGGAGGTCACTAGATCCAAGTAACTCCTTGCATCCTGACCAGTGAGCTGTTCTGGGGCCCAGCCCGGGTGGGAGCGGGGGGGTTCAGGGCTGGCAGCAGGTTCTCTCCAGGCTCCTTCTCCAAGATTCCTGTAATGCCTGCTCGAATCCAGCGCCTCTGGAGGTTCTCTCAGCTCCATGCTGCCCAGCTCAGCCTCTGTGAGGGGTGGGATGGTGCTGGGACAGGCTGAAGGAGGAGGGTCCCGGGATGCCAGAGCCCTTCCAGGTGTCATCCCTGGCGGGGACCAGATTCACTTGCGCCCTGCCACCCTAGAATGGTGAGGTGACCGGTGCGTGTCCCTGTGCCCCGCGTGCCTGCCCGTCCCGTCCCGCGGGGTGGCAGTGCCCGCTGCCGTCGCACGGAGCAGCGGAACGATGCGCAGCCGCCCCCCGCCCTTCACCCGACCCCGCATCCCCCGCCGCCNGGCTCCGGGCGAGTTTCGGACCGGTGCCGCACGTGGAGGAGAGAGGAGTCGCGGGTGGAGCGCGGGCACGCAGCCTTGACACGCGTCCGTGGGGCTCAGGAACGGGTGAGTTGGTCCGTGTGTGTGCATTTACGTGCGTGTGTGTGCATGGGTCTGCGCGACGGCAAAGCAGGAGCGTTCCCCGGGCCGGGGTTGCCAACTCGGGGGACAGAACCTGGGCACGGGGAGGGAGCTGAGCAGGACGCGGAGCAAGGGAAGATGCTGCGAGCGCAGCAACTTCCTCGCACCGAAGTGAGACGGGAGCCGGCTGCAGCCACCTGCTTCACGGGGGAGTGATTCGGGTGAGCCAGCGGTTGTACATCTGGAAGTGGGGAGACCCCGGGAAGCCGCTGGGTCCATCTGCATCTCCCCGTGCTGCACAGGCGCCCGTGCCGGACGGTGCCAGGGCTGCCGCGGGGCTGATCGATGCTTTACTCATCACCGAGGCCACGCAAATGACAAATGCCGGCGTTGCGAAGGCTGCCGGCGGGGCTGGAGACGTCTGTGCCACCCTCCCCTGGGACTCTCAGAGTCAATGGAGTTCATTACTTTAACGTTATTTCCTCTCTCTCTGAAGGGCAGCTTTTTGGCAGTGCTGCTTTGCAGATAAGGAGCCAGCCCCTGGCAGGGGTAGGGTCTTGGGAATTGCTTGGCCAGCGGTGGGAAAGGAAGCCCCTGGCACACCCCCGGCTCACTCGCCAGCCTCTCAGCTGACAGAGGACAAGAGGGAGAAGGTGGATAAGGGCAGGCGGCTTCTCCGACCTGAGCTCCGAGGGGAGAGCAGCGGCAGGATTTCATTTGTCTGCCTCTTAAGGCAGTGAAGTCTCCATCCCCTCCCACGTTCCCTCCCCAGCCTGACCCTGTCCGGCACAAGAGTGGTGGGACCTCAACGTTCATCTGGAGTTACCCAACAAGCCGTAAGTCCTTCTCATGCTGGAAAATCAATTTTCCTTCTGGCTGTTTTATGGTTGCCCTGCCAGCCCCTCTACACATCTGGTAGAATTGTGGTCAGGAGTGATTTTTGGGATTGGCTCTTTGGGGGTGTATCCTGCTCTGCTTACAGAGCAGGGAAAGAGGACAGTCCTGCTGACATTCCCCTGATGATGGGGCAAAGGGGCTAAAATGGACTGGGAAGCTGCCAGGGTTGTTTGTGAATGGGAAATGGGACAAGAAGCACTTGGGAACCCCGGAGGGAGGTTAGGTGGAGGTTTTGTGTGGTTTCCCAAAGGAAAGGCTGTGGCTGGGGCAGAATGGGTGTGAAAGTCCAGAAGCTCTGATGATCAGCAGCATCCTGACACCAATGGGGAGAGGGACAGTGGGAGCAGGGGGAGCAGAGGAGTTGGGAAAGCATCCCACGAACTTCCCCATCTATCCACAGCCATGAATCCCTACGTCAACTGCTCCAGTCCTGAGTTCCCCCTGCCCCAGCAAGACTTCCCTGTGGAGCCCATCAGCCCTGATCTCAGCAACAGGACTCATCCAGAGACTTTGTTCGACCCCAAGGATGCCAACCTGACGGAGGAGCAGCTGCGGGATAAGTACCTGGGACCTCGACGGTCCAACTTCTTTGTCCCAGTCTGTGTCATCTACCTGCTGATCTTCTTGGTGGGGGCTGTGGGCAACACACTCACCTGCATCGTCATCCTCCGGCACCGGTTCATGAGGACGCCCACCAACTACTACCTGTTCAGCCTGGCCATATCCGACCTGCTGGTGCTGCTGTTGGGGATGCCCCTGGAGCTCTATGACATGTGGAGCAACTACCCCTTCCTGCTGGGGGCCAGCGGCTGCTATTTCAAGACGCTGCTCTTCGAGGCCGTCTGCTTCGCCTCCATCCTCAACGTCACAGCCCTGAGCGTGGAGCGCTACATTGCCGTGGTGCACCCGCTCAAAGCCAAGTATGTGGTGACCAGGAACCATGCCAAGAGGGTCATTGTCACCATCTGGGTCTTGTCGGTCATCTGCTCCATCCCCAACACCAGCCTCCATGGGCTGCAGCCTCTCTACGTGCCAGGCCGGGGGTGGGTGCCCGATTCGGAGATCTGTACCCTGGTGAAGCCACGCTTGACCTACAACCTCATCATCCAGATCACCACCATCATCTTCTTCTTCCTGCCCATGGGGACCATCAGTGTCCTCTACCTTCTTATTGGCCTGCAGCTCAAGAAAGAAAAGATGCTGGAAGCCTTGGGAGCCAAGACTGGCAGCAGCCGCAACTGCCACAACACCCAGGGGCAGAAGAAAATCAAGAGGAGGCAGGTCACAAAGATGCTGTGTGAGTCGATGCTGGGGATGGCAGAGCCAGGGAGTATCTCCCAAGGCTGTGTTGGGAGGATGCTGGGGGGAAACTGAGCCATGGACAGTCCAGAGCACTAAGGCTGGGTCATCCTGGAGGAAGGCTGTGGGTCTAGTTTATGGGGTTTCAGGGCAGAGGCAGATCTGGTGATTCTAGTCCAGTGATGAGGATTGCTTGTGCCAGCTCTCTCCAAGCTGCGAGATCTCCTCTCCTTGAGGAAAGTGCAGGGTGAGAAATGAAAAGATGGCGGGTTGGGATGGGGGAACCTGCTGTCTCATCCCAGACCTCAAATGCTGGTGGCAGTGGTGGGATTTCCCAGAGGGGCACCATTTCTGCCCAGCCCCACAGCCTCTGTGACTCTAACAGGGCAATGGCCCAATGCTGAACTGGAGCATCCTCTATCCCACTGCTCTTCACTCTTGCTCCCCTCCCCAGCATGGTCCCCAGAGCCTCTGGCTCCCTTCCCAGCAGTGGGAGCTGGCTGCCCTTGGGTAGCCATCTCCCTGTCACGCTGACCTCCACGCGCTCCCAGTCCTGTGATGGCACAGCAGTGGCAGGTCACCCAGCCCAGTCCAACAGCAGGGCCACGGCTGCTTCTCTGCCATGTCCCAGGCAAGTGGTAACTGCTTCCCGTGGCACCGGGGCTGGGATGGGGACAAAGGGGGACCTGTCCCTGTGTGCCACAGAGATGCATCGTGGCACAGGTATGGCAGAGCAGGGGTTCTGCCTATACATACACATACCTGTACCCTTTCCTTTCCATCAGCAGACCTGGGTTATAAAAAAAAAAACCAAAACCAGAGCACAAGGAAAGGTCTCAAAGAGCTCTTGCTCCTTGGACTTTGCCAGTGAAGGTGGCAGGTTCCCAGAAGCTGGATGCTAATAGGGGAGTCCTCCAGCTGTGCTGCATGGCCCGAGGGCTGTGACAGGGCCAGCTGCCTGCCCATGAGGAGTGGAGATGTGTGGCACAGGAGCACCTGGAGCAGCCCTGGCAGGAGATGGAGGTAGGAGATCCTGTCCAGACCTCCAGCCCCTCCATGGCAAGTCCAGAAGGCACTGAGGGGACCTTTCCCCTCTCCCTCTTCCCCTCTCTCATGCTTTTTTGGGTGTTCTTCGCTATGGCCAAAGCAGAAATGGGCCAGTGTTTGGCCAGGGACTGGAGGTCTCTGAGGGCTTGGTAATCCCTGTCCCCCGCGTAACGCTGGCTCCTTGTCTCCCCACAGTCGTGCTGGTGGTGGTGTTCGGGATCTGCTGGGCTCCCTTCCACACCGACCGCCTTGTCTGGAGTTTTGTCTCCACCTGGACCAGCAACATGCTCCACATGTTCCAGTATGTCCACATCATCTCGGGTGTCTTCTTCTACCTGAGCTCGGCCGCCAACCCCATCCTGTACAACCTGATGTCCACCCGCTTCCGGGAGATGTTCAAGGAGGTGATGTGCCGCCCCGGCCGCCGCCCGCTGTGGTCACGGAAGTACTCGCCCAGCGTCACCCGCACCACCACCCGCAGCACCGAGTGCGAGCCCATGCCTGGCACCAACGAGCTGCCCCTGTCTGATGCCGAGGAGTACGAGCTGGAGGACATGGAGAGGGGCCAGGCCACCACCCAAGCAATGTCCATCTGCTGAGGAGTGGGAGGACAGGGAAGGACCGGGACCAGTTTTCCTCACCACCAGCATCCATCTGACTGTGGCCCTTATCCTGTGGTGGGGAGCGGGGCGGGAGTGATGGAGGGCTCCGTGCCTCTCTGTGCTGTCCCACTGGGATGCAAAGGCTGGCTGTATCGGCAGCGCTGCTCCAGGCACACGGTGGCAGTGGCCTTGCTGTGCCCTGGATGCATAGCAATGCATCCAGCTGTGCTCAGCACCAGGCCTGGCCAAGGCCAGAGCATCCCTACTGGTGTGGGGACAGCTGACTTCTATGTCAGGGATATGCCAGCAATCCCCAAAAACATTCCATCCCTCCTGGCCCGGTGGGGTGAACCCAGAGGTGCAGGTGCCAGGGGTGTCAGGCAACCCGGGTTGTTTTGGGACACAGGGATGGATGGGTGTCCCAAGAGGCACTTGCTCCTGAGCTGAGACCCCACAAAGGGCTGGGAGAGGTTTGCATGGGATGGAGTGGGGAAAAAATGGTCTATGGGTGCTTTCTCCCTCAAGACCTCCTCAGGGCCCTCTGGCAACAATGTGACCTGGATTTTCTGTCACATCCCTTCAGTGTTGCCAGCTGGTACCTGGCTGCGGGGTGCTGGTACAGATCCTTGCTCCCAGCCTTCCTCCTGCCCTGCATTCCTAGCCCTTTGAGGGCAAGGGAAGGGCATGGCTGCTCCCTCCAGAGCTGGAGTCTGTGGGGGAAATATGGGACAAAGGGATCTCCAGGCTGCCTGTAGTGCCAAGGCAGAGTTCTGTGACTGTGCTGCATGAATATGCTCCCCTCTCCCCTCTCTGACCAGCATGTGATGGGTGCCAATCTCCTCTCCCTCTGCCCACCGTGGTCACCTGCACTCTTGGGGAATGTGGGGAGCCCTCCTCCATCCCTGCCCTGCATGGGCTGAGCCTCGTTGAGAATTAAAAAAAGCAATTGGCTGATTTGTGCCCTGGTTGTGTTCCCCAGGACCCAGCTCTGCTCCCAGCATGGGACTGAACCCAGGCTATGCTCCTGGAGAGGATGACAAATGGGCCATGTGCCAGGGTGATGGGCACCAGGGGTGTTTCATCAGATCTCCCTGAAGGTTCTGCTGCCGTGGTGGGTTTGCGGGTCCAGGCACACTCAGGACATGGCAGGGAGGGCACAGGTGGGATGCCTGCACCCTCCCTGGTCTCCAGGATGCTGAGACTGAGCTGTGGCTGGGGTCTTTGCAGAGGGACAGCTGCCTCTGGAGCAGTGGCCATCAGTCCTTCCCCAGACACACAGCTCGGAAAATGTCACGAAAATGCCAGGAGCGTGGGCTGGCTGGTCGTGCTCTCCCAGGCTGGAGGGACCCATCGATTTACTGTCTGAGATCAATGCTGCTGCCTTCCCAGTGTACAGCAGGTCCTGCAGGATGAAATATTGAGGATCTGAAATGGTAGCTGAGGGACTGTCCAAGCAGCTTGAGCTCTTGTTTTGCACTACTTCCCCAGCCCCAATTCCCCCCCAGCCAGCTCTGGAGGCTCCCCTGGCTCAGCATACCATGGCCATGCCTGTGGGCAGCGTGGACATGCCAGTGGGGCTTGCCTGGGGACCTGAGCAGAAACACTGTAGGAGCAAGCCCCAGGTAGAGCCCTGGCTGCTGCTGCTCTGCTTCCAGCCCCTCTTAATCACATTGCATGGGACCACAGTCAGGACAGTGACCAAGAATGAGCAGGATTTGGGGCTTGCACACTCCCTCCTGCCTCCATCCACCCAGTCCCTGGGTCAGGGAGAGTACAGCTGGCTTCCCCTGCTCCCCATCCCACAGCAGGATCTGCCATGGGCAAAGCCCTTCCTTGGCCCCGTAACTCTGCACTTCAGGGTCCTGCTGACTGCTTGCAGCCAAGGGCATAGAGATCCATCTATTTCATCCCCTGTCTCCTGTCACTGATGGTGCTGGCAGGGGACAGCACCCTGGCAGCCATGTGTGGCCCTTTTGTCACTGCTACATGTGTGGATGTGACTGATGCCTCCTTGATGGCCATTATTGCCCCATCTCACTTCACCCAGCCGCTTCCTCAGCCACAAATCTCCAGGGAATGACTTTTTAATAGGCAGTCAATAGTATTTTATAAGGCAGGGACAGACGCCTGCGTGGAGCTTTGGGGTCCCTCGTGCTGCAAGTTGGGAGAACTTGTCCTGCTGCTCGTGGGCAGCCGGGCTGTGCAGCGACACAGCTGTGGTGCTGCAGCTCAAGCTCCTTGGTCACTGCGTGTGTTCCCAGGCTTTTTTAGGGGGTTCTGGGTCTCAGCACAGCTGGAGTGGAGTTCAGAGCAGCCAGAAAGGTGAGGCCCTGGATTTGCCTTCACCCAGCTTTGTGTCCTCAGCTGCCCAGCTGTGCTGGTGGCACCTCCTGAGTGCAGATGTGTGGGCAAACTTTGCTCCCCTGGCTGGGTTTTGGTGACAGCGTGTGGGGACTTCCTCGGTACCACACGCCAGCTGGGCTCCCAAGAGATGCTGGAATGAAAGGCTCCCGGGCAAGTCCTTTAATCCCATAATTAATAGTAAAATCTGCAGTCAGGGCATGAAACCTAATAAGAAAGGAACTGATCTCCTCGGGGAGAATGGTTTCGTGAAGAGCATTTTACACCTCTCCACCACTGGGAAGGGAGCGGTGGATGACTTCTTTCTGCCTCAGGCTCGTTGCAGCCCCCAGGAAAGGAATTATGGAGCTGTTTGCTCCAAAGACAATGCTCCCCACTGCCCTGAGCCATCAGGGTCAGCCTGGTCCCTGCCACCCTCACGGTATAAATTAGAGGGACTATTCCTGCCAGGGAGGTGGTATAGAAGTGAAGGGCCCTGTGACAGGGGGAAAAGCAGAAACCAGGGATGGGCAAGTTGTTCCCACTGTTCCCATTTGTGTAACTGACCGGGGGAATGAGTGGCAATTTAGGATGGTTGAGTGGAAGGAGCATTCCAAAACACTGCCTGGGAGTCAAACAAATGTTTCATGATCCAAGGAACCCCAGATGGGACAGAGCACGGGTACATTGAGGGGCCAGGAGCTGCAGGGAGTGTGTGGATGCCATTGCTCCATGTCTTTGCTCGGAGCTGGGAGAAGCATCTCTCAGTCCCTGCAATACAGAGCACGTGGTCAGGTTGGGCTCCACGCCACCATCTCCTCTCCAAACATTTTGTTTCCAAAGAGCTGCTCCCCAAAACTTGTCCATCTGTCCTCCCACATTTACAGCAGCTTCTGTCTGACTGCCAGCTCCTGCCTAATCACCTGCTCCTGGCTCCAGGGGAACCCTCCTGCCCCTCCGTGCCCACTCAGCACCCCCACAGCAAACACCCATCCCTCT
This sequence comes from Ptilonorhynchus violaceus, assembly GCA_013397565.1. Classification (NCBI taxonomy): domain Eukaryota; kingdom Metazoa; phylum Chordata; class Aves; order Passeriformes; family Ptilonorhynchidae; genus Ptilonorhynchus; species Ptilonorhynchus violaceus. The sequence continues at coordinate 2,410,301 of VZRJ01013264.1, read as the reverse complement.
TCCATCATCTCCAGCCACGCTCCCAGGACACTCCGTCTCTCCCAGCAGCTCGCGGAGCTGTTTTTCCCCCGTGCTGCCGCACGCCCTGAGTGACACAGTATCTCCAGAGCTTCCACTGCAAAGATTTATCACCATAGCTTTGGGGATTAAAAAGCAATCCATCTAGGAGGCTGCCCCAGCCTTGTAAGGCTTTTTTTTGTGCTGTGATTGTTTGCAACAAGCATGGGGTGCGGTTTTTTTCCTTTACAGAGCCAAACTCAAGTTTTACAGCAATTGCCTTGTATATTTGTAGCCATGATAGATGGCTCCAGAGGGTGCCAGCGGATTTTTTGCTGCCCCTTTTCAAGGGAAAATGGTTTCAAGGGAAGGGTTGTTTTTCCCTTCCTTCAGACAGCCACGGTATGAGGAAAACTCGGACAGCGTGAATTTGGCAAAGCCCTTGCGAGCCGGGGAGCGAGCAGTCCCTGTCCAGGGCTGGGCAGGGGGGCAGATTTGGGCTGCCCAGCCATGCATGCAGCACAGCAGCCTTTCCCCGTGAGATCCCAGCCTTTGTTAGGGGATGAGGGTAGCAGAAAAATGTAGATGTCAGGAAACTGTACTGGATTTGAGTTTAGGCTGCTTTTTGAACCATATTTCATTTATTCCCCTTATTCCAGGCTAGAGGTGGTGGTGAAAAGCCAACACCTCGTGCCTACAGACGGTGACAGGCAGCCTGGAGATAGGCAGGGAGAATGGACAGCGAGAGATCACGGAATCAGAGTCGTTTGGGTGGGAAGGGATCTTTGAATGTCATCTAGTCCAAACCCCAATCTGTATATACAGAATTTGATTCTGCTCCTCAGGGACACCTCTGGGCTCAGTTTTTAGTCCCATGCCAGAGGCAGCCCACCTTCCTGCCTGGCTCCTCGGTGGCTTCCCAAAGAGCCAGGATTCTCACAGAAAGCAGCTTTCTGGCAGCCACGTGCTGCAGGGAGGCTGGGAAGAGGCAGCGTGGGGAGCACAGCCCACCCAAGGGCCTGGATGGAGGAGCTCAGGTGCAGCTCTGGGTGCTCGGGCTGACTCAGCCGTGGTGCACTGTGACTGTCACCTGTGCTGGGGACAATCTCCTCCGTGTCATAGCAAACCCAACAGCCCTGGAGGAAGTGTGCCATGTGAAGGGAAGGGATACGGTCCCTGCACCCCACCTCTCCCCACCTTAGGGCACACAGGGAGGGAAAACACCAGGGCTAGAGGGACAAAGGGCATCTCTAAGAAGTGAAGGGCTGTCTTTTATTCCATGTCTGAAATCCCACCGTCCTCATGACAGGGTGAGGGCAAAGACCGAGGTGCAAGTCACAGTTCCCTTCTCCAACAGTCCAACAGGAACAACCCATTAAAGCCACTGTGCACCTTCACAAGCATCACCTGGGGCAGGGTTAAAACCCCATCACAATGGGTTAAAAGAGAGAGACTGGTTAGTCCACGTCTTTTCCTGTAGTGACTGTGTGGTTGCTAAAGATGGCAGAATTTATGTCAGAGGAGCCTGTGTGATGCTTAATTTTGTTCATGGGGACACTTTGGTTAAGAAATGAAAGCAATGAAGGATAATTAGCACTGCAGTAAGTGGATTAAAGCTGGCTGGATGGCAGAGCTCTGAGGCAAGCAGGGACTGATAACAACTGCTGCAGTTGCTGGCAGGACTGGGAGAATTGGGCTCAGGGCCCTGAGACTCACCTGGAGGACAACAGTCTGCAGAGGGCTTTCCCACAGCCCACACGAGCTGTGCTTAGGGTCCCCAGCACACATATCCCAGGGGTCTGCCTGGTCCCCCATGTGGGATGTGGTGGAGGAGGGGGCACCAGCTCTCCAGTCCTCTTTGGGGTGGAGCAAATTGCAGCATGAAGAGGAAGGCTGGGATGCCCAGACTGGAAAAAGCTGACTTTTATCTAGTGTTGTATGTATTTAGTACCACTGAAACTGGTCGCTGACCAGTCCCTACTGTCCCCGACGAGGTTCCTAATGGCAATGGTGTAGTCCCTAGAGGGGAAATGCCTCCTTATGGATAGTGTGCTTTTCAATAAGATCAACTCCTCTTCAAATATGGCTTTGAGGGTATTTGCTTCTGTTAAGGACCTCTCTGTGTTACAGTCAGGAAGGGAACAACAGCCCTTGCTTCTCCACTCCCCCAGGCCCAGATGGCATTTTACCCTCCCTCCTGGCACCCAGCAGAACCTGGGCTGAATCCCTGCAAAATGAGTTTGAATGAAAGTAAGTGAGGACCCAAGGTATGGACCCAGGCTCAGGACTCGACTCCAGCTGTCTCTGCTGCAACGTTATTACAGTGGCAGACTTTAATTATGTGAGTTTATCACTTTTTGTGCTTATCATGGCAGCCAGGGTGAGTTTGTCTTCTCAGTTCAGGACTATTTAATGTGGCACATTGGAGAAAGCTGTCTGAGAGGCATTTGGAGGCCAAACTCATCTTTCTTGTTATCTTTCCTGGGCGGGTGGAGTGTCTGTCTCACAATTAATGACCATTTCACATTAAGGATACTGAGACTGAGCATGAGACATCCCCTCCCGCCCCCGGAGTTCGCATCAGACACGGGATGGTTCCAGCTGGCCCTGGGCTAAAAGCCAGGCCAAAAGCTGTATTTCACACAGGAATCAACCTGGGGCTGCCAGGAGGGAGGACATAGCTTCCCAGCAGGTATTTGGCAGAGACTGATGGAGGAGTTCTCCAAGACCCTCTCCATGCCCTGGCAGGGCAGGCAGGTGCCTCAGGGGCAAGAGGTGCCAACGGGCAGCAGAAAATAAAGACACAGACATAAATCTGGTTTACTTCAGCTCCCGTGCCTGACCTCTTCTAGGACAGCTGATAAAAACTCTTTGCTGCCTGACACTTGCTTGTACAAGTTTGTAAAGAAGCTCAGCAGCACTGCCCTCCTTCGTCCTGAGCCCGGGGGCCTGGGAGGCGGGAATCCCTGAGGGGCTTCCATGTGTCCTCTCGCATGGCAGTAGCCTCAGCACACAGAGGGGTGTCCCCTCCCCAGACAGACCTCACCGTGGCAGGCACCTGCTTTTCAGCGTCCTGCTCACAGGAGGAAGCATGAACCCTGAGCACACNTCCCATCCCATCCCATCCCCCCTCTCTGCTTATCAGTGGCCCAAAGCACCCCCTCCCCTGCACACCAACCCCTCCAGCACTTGGCTTGGTTTAATTCTTTTTAATTTCTCATCCATTGCTCAGAACAGCTGGGACCAATTTGCTGCTGCTGTCACCAGAAAGAAATCAAGTTAATGACAAGAAAGACATTATAATTTAGGAGACCCATCAAGCCTCACCGCTGTATTAAGGAACAGGGAGAATATTGCTGCTGCCTGCTCTGCTCTTCTCTCCCACACCTACAGCCCCAAGCCATCCTGGGAGCCTGTTAGCAATGCCAGGCTCAGGCTGCCTTTTTTCAGATACTGCCTTGTATTTTCATTGCGGTTCGGGAGCTCTTCACTCCCCTGGTGTTTTCGAGCGATTTCTGCTCTGGCTAAAGGAAGATCCACATCTCTCTACAGCTCTTCACTTCTCCAAACTTATCCTGGCCTCAGCTCCAAACCTCTCTGCCGGAGCTGATTTAAACAACTGCCTTGCACAGATGGAAAAGCAAATGGTTGGAGCTGGGTTTCATTCCTATTTTTCTGTGGCAATCCTGGCTGACAGGCGGTGAGTCCATCTGGCAGAAGCCTGAAACACAGCAGCAAGTGGTGCCCAAGCATCATCTGCGTGAGCTGGGAGCCCCACAAGGTGAGGGCTGGGTGAGTACTCCTTCAGGCCCTTCCCATGGAAAGAGGGAGATTCATAGGAAGCGTTTCTACTGGTTCTGTGATGGATGATTGAATTAGATATAGAGCAGCAAAAGCTAAGAGAAAGAAAACACAGTAAGTGGTAATAATTGGACTGAAAAGCACCCATTTGCACCCAGTGGGGTGGGTGAGTGTGACAATTGAAGCATTTGAAGGTTTTTCCTCCTAGAAATAGGATTTGTGTCTCTCTGCTGATTGTCTCTGTGCAGACATAGCTGGGAGATGTAACAGAGTTCAACGCTATTCCCAAAGCAGGAAACCACCCATCCTCGGAGCTGAGATTGGTCTGATGGGCCGTACTTGTGAGCATCTCCTCTGCTGTTAGGAGGACTTCTCTGTGTCCTGTTGCTGTTCCTCCCAGCTCCTGGCCTGCTTCCTTCCCCCAAAAGTTTATCATCTCCCCAGTCCAGCAGCTCCAGAGCTGAACAGGTCCTTTGGCTGACACTGATGCAATTTTATTCTGTAAGTGTGTGTTGGGAGAGGCTGGAGTCAGGAGAGGCACCCTGTGCATCACCCATGATTTCCCCTCCAAACATAATAGAAACAGGTTTGGGGATCTCCAGCCCCATTCGGGAGGTCCCAACACTCACCTTTTCTGTGCCAGTGATGATTTTGGTCATGATCGGGAGAACAATTTAAAACAACAGGAAAAATCAGGCCAAGCAATCTGGTATCCTTTCAATTTAGCACCCAGAGGGAGCCAGAGCATCTCCAAGCACAAACTGCAGGGAGACACGATCCCACTGCAGTCCTGCTCTGCCAAGGAACTTCCTTCAGCCGTGTCCCCTCCTTGCTGGTGAGGACGGGTCCCCTCCTGTGCTGCAGCACCAGTGGGTGAGAATTCACAGGTCACCCCCAAGGGGAACTGCTTTGGGCAGCTGGGACACTGGTGAGTGTGATGTGGCCAGCAGGCACTTGTCAGCATCTTCAGGACCTTCTGCTCTAATTTTCCCTCATCCAAGAGGCTGCTGTGTACCTGGTGCCAGCCCCACAAAACCAGGCTCATCCCCCAAGAAAAGGATTTAACTTTCCTTTCCAGAAAACAGCCAGGCATTTTGCTGGGAGCTACCACGTTGCTGCTGTCCCTCTGAAAGCCCCCTGTTCACTGCCTTCGCTCCAGACTCAGCAGTGGCAGGAGGAGAATCTCCTTTCTGCAGGTGAGAGCAAGGGCAGCAGAGGTAGAAAAATGGATCCTGGTTTTGTGCAAATACCTGCCTCGGGTCTGAGGCACTGGGGGGAAGAGGGACGGCTCAATATGAGCAAACAAAGTGTGACTGTCCCTGCTTGGTGCATTTCTGCACCCTCTGGTCGTTTCTGTTCTAAATGCACCTTTCAATACCAAGAGAGTGAAGCTCAGGCTGTGCAGCACTGAACTAATCCTGCAGTAATGACAGTGCAAGTACAGCTCAGTGCTCTTTTAGACTCCCTAAGGCTTTGCCGTTACCTGGTTTTCCAGCAAAGCCAGTGACCGGGGCAGGGACCTGGGGATGCACTTGTCTCCCCTTTGTCAGAGACGGGCACAGCTCTTGGCTCCCTACACTTGGCCAGTCTGCAGGATCTTTTCAATCTACCCAACCCATTTTTTGGTCAAGGCTTTGGCAGGAGATGGATGGTGCCACCAGGCTCTGTGTTAAGCCCTGCACTGCTGCAGATGTTTGTGAGGGCTCAGGGCAGCCTGGACAGAAACCGCCTTTCTCCTCTTTGCACAGGCAGCCTTCAACTGCAGTATGACAGAGCCAAGGAAAATCCATTAAAATAGAGCAATGTGGCACCACTGTGGCTGGAGATGTTTGGACTTTCCCTAAATTTCCCCTTTTCCTTCTGGACCTTTCTCCCAGCATGATCTCCTTTTGCTCCCTTCCAGGCTGGAGATGTTTTATCACCCTCAGGGTCTGGGTGATGCTGGCCCTGCAGGAGGAAACACCTTGTGTGGAGGAGCTGTTTCCCTGGGAGTGGTGCCTGGAGCCATGGTGAGGATGCAGGTGCAGGATGAGCCCCAGCAAGGTGGCAGGACCGGTTTGGGTGCTCCTCAGCCCAAAGGCACAGGGTGATGCCACCTGCACCAATTTCAGCAAGTTTAGGCACGAGGCTACAAGGCTCAGAGCCTGGAGCGTGCTGGGTTTGGCATCCACAGTGGTGATGATTCATTCTGCTCCTGAAAGAGGGTGCAGAGCAAGCACTGCTCCACAGCACAGCCCCCAACCTCTGCCCATCGCTGCATGGGCACGTCCTGAAGCCTACAAGTGAAGGAGTGTGGAGACACACACACCTTCCCTTACCCTCACAGCATCCTCAGGAAATATATTTCTTTCCTAATAACCCACCAAACCCTTAGTGAGGCTGTTATACACACATATGTACCAACATAGGTGTGTATTTAGGCTCACCTTGGTCTCAGAAAGGCTTTTCTAGAGTAAATGCAGCAGCTTACCCCATCAGGGCTGCCTTACCTGGAGAGGTGAGACACTGGCAGCACCAGGGCTCCTCCTCCCCTGTCTCAGAGTCCCCTTCAGACATATCCAGAGAACCAGAGGCGCCTTCTTCCTTGTCCCTGGGGCTGTAGAAATGCACCTTCCCTTCTCTTTCTTTCCAGACTTTTTTTTAAGGCTCTGTAAAGAAATAAAGAGGTTCAATTTCAAGCCATGAATCAAATGTTTGGGAGAATTGCAACCTCACGAAGATAAATCAAGCTATAAACAGTGCTCAGAGGTTACTTACCCCACTGAGAATGACTGTAAAATCCACACTTTTCCCAATCAACAGCATACCCAGGGAGCCTGCCCTCCCAGACAAGGCAGAGGGTGCCAGCTACTTGTAAATTATATTCATGGACCTTTTATTGGGCAGATGCTGCATTATTGGACTATGGCACAGGGCAGAGAAAGTAATGAAGGCAAACAGTGCAGAGCCACCAGAAAAACGAATCAAATAAGGGTTTGACAGCATGATCTGTGCTTGGTTTCTCACAAGAAAATTGCAACTGCTTTTGGTTTTCAAGCTGGAGGTCAGGAAGGGCTGCAAGGGATCCTGTTATCCTTGGGCAGGGGGTTGTTGACATGGGTTTGAGAGCTTAGGTGGAAATTGTGCCTTTGGTGTGTCTTCTTAGGCCATGTCTGCTCTGTCCCTGATGTGGTTGCAGGTGAGCTGCTGGGATAATTCGGTGTGCCATGGCTGGAGGGACAACGCCTCGCTCATGGGGAGGTGGGAAAAAACTCAGCAGAGGATGATCTTGAAAAGGGTCCCTCTCCCCACGATGCTGCAGGTCCTTCCTTCCTCCACCTTCTGTAAATGGGCCGTAAGCATCCCCCCTGTCCATAGGACATGGGATTCCTGCCACATGCTCTGAAGTCCCTGCAGATGGGATGCTGTGCAGCCACAGCAATCTCCACCCTTCACTGCGTGAGACCCCCTCAGGAGGTGCACGGTAGCCACCGGCACACGGTTCTGAAGGTTGGTGCTGCTTTCCCAGCAAGCAAATCGCCCTCTCCAGCTTGAAGCGGTGCTCACTCAGCCACGTTTTATGTGCTTAATCCCAGGCAATGTGTAGGCTCTGCCCTGTGCTCCACATCGTGTGCATAATAAATATGCTAAAGCAGACGGCTAATTATTGGGAATATAGAGCCCTGCAGGAGGTGGGCAGACCTTCTCGTGCCTTTGCCATGGCTTGTTATAAAAGAGTTGTACTGCTCAGATTTATCTTCCTGATTCCATGGCTGACAACATCCTAGAGCTGTGCTGAGGGCAGCGCTCATGCTCAGAGCCCAGATTCCCATCCCCACTGCCATGGCTGGGAGGGCTTCCCTGGGTTAGGGGCTGCCTGCCCCCTCCATGATCCTTCTAGCCCTTCCCTGTTCTCCTGCTCCCTGGGATAAGCTCTTGCACTAATCCAGTCCCTGAGGCTTTTCACTGCGAGCTCCCATCCCACGTAACTATCATGTTCCTTGGGAGCAGCTCGTGCCCCTGCCTTGCCATGATATAAGCGATTATTAATGTATTTGTGTTGGGCTGCTGAACCATAATGTCTTTATAGTCAATAGCATTAAGCATTTAATTACCCAGTGGGATGAATCGATGGGCTTCTTTCTTTGCTCTACAATTAAAACCGAGCAGGAGAGATGCAGTGTAATTTTCAGTGTAATTTTCAGTCTGCTTTAAGCTTCCTCTGCCATTTCGTATGCAGGGAGATGAGCTGATGGCTTGTAGGGGATGGGAAGGAGAGGACTTCTCCCCAAGAAACCATGTTCTTGCCTCCTTCCCAGGATGCAGACATCATGATCACAGCTTGCCCAGCTAAACGAGACACCACTGGGTCGTTCAGGACCAGGTTTCAGGTCTGAGGCACCAACAGTGGGGAAATTATTGCTCTGAGTCTTATTTTTAACTAGGGTCGTAGGAAGTTTCAAAGCAGTGGTTTTATCTCACATCCTGCCAGTGGGAATTTCTGTGGTGAGAGCTGGTAAGTGAAACAGCCCAGTGTGCTACGGGGACGAGGCACAAACTGCCTGAGAGTGGTCTGGGCTGGAAAAGTACTTTTAGCCCTTACTTTTAAACTCGTTTTTATGAAGCTTGCTGCAGAGGGGCGGCTGGGGCAGATGGACGGTGAAAGCTGGATGGGCTCACTCTTCTTGGCTCCCCAGCTCTGACCTCTCCCTGGCTCTCAGGTGGGCTGTACAAGCTCAACACCTGCCCCAGTTGCTTAAGCTCTGCAGGCACAGTGAAGTGCAAAGCAACCCTTTCCAAAAGCTCAGCCCATGGCTGGACCAAATGCTGCACCGACGAAACCACGAGAGCCCTTGGGGTGGCTGTTCCCTCATTCCAGCAAGCTGGGGCAGGAGATTTGCAAACTGCATGCATGGGGCTCAGTGAGCAACTTTAGCTGGGAGTACACAGCACAGCAGCTCCCTGAGGGAACGACAGAACATTTCCTACTAAGCTGAAGAAGACACCCAGCACGCTTTCCACTGGCACTGATGCCAGTTTTCTGAGGGCAGTTTTGGCTCTTGTTCCCTGGCAGAGGCTGGGACACGTTATACTGGGGACACGTGTGTGTGTGTGTGTGTGTGTGTGTGTGTGTCTCTGCTCTCCCTGATGGTATTTGGCTCTGTTCTGGTTCCAGAGGTAAGGACATGGGACAGCCCCAGGTTCACTGCGCCACACTGCTCACTGCCTTCACTGAGTGATGGGTGCATGTGGCTCCCAGGGCACGGATGAGCTCACCCCCTTGCTCGGATACAAACACAAAAATAAACTTTGATATCACAGAATCTGCTGAGTTGGAAGGGACCCACAAGGATCATCGAGTCCAACTCTTAAGCATATGGCCCATATGTGGATCGAACGCGTGACCTTATAAGGCGAGTGGAGAGAGACTCCTGCTTTTCCAGTCTGGACTCAATAAAGATTCAATTTTTTTGATTGAGAAGGACAAAAAGAAAAAAAATTCCCCTGGTTTGGGTTTGTTCCAGGCAGAGCGTCTGCCTTCTGCTGGCCTTGCGCCCGGGAGTTGCCGTGAAATGGAAATAGCCCAACACAGGCCTGGGAGCAGAGGGAGCTTCCAGCAGGTGAAGTGAGGACAAACGGAGACAAAGCCCCAGGTCACTGCTCCGTGGGGCTGTACCAAGGGGCAGATGTGCTGAGCCACAAGAGTGTGCAGATATTTTACTTGAATGTCTCAACAATGGCCTCTGGGGACCCAGTGCTTGTATGGATCCCATTCCCTATTGCCCCAGCTCTGTGAGATGAATTGGATGCACAGAAATACCTGTGCAAAGAGAAGCTTCCCTCTCTGGGCTGTCTCCAGGAAGGTCCTGGAAAGCCTTCCCAAGTGCTGCAGGGCAGTGCAGGAAGATGTGCAGTTGTATGAGATTGTGACATGTGCTGGCTGCTGCCCTGGGATTGCTGAACTGGGATCACCTGTAGCTTCTCTCCAGATTGACTTCCCCTGGGTTATAAAGGATTTACAGGCATTGCTTCAAAATGCCTGCCTATTCCCATCTCACTGACTTTCTCCACTCTGTTTCTCTACTCCAATGGAGAAAGAAGGGTGCTCCCAAGCTCTTCTCTCACCACTCAAATTGCTCCACATCCTCCAATTCCTGTTTGTCCTCTATATCTCACACCTACTGCAAGTCCTTTTTGTTCTAATCCCACTTCCCTCTCTCACATCCTTTTCTCCAGGACTGCACTTGTTCCTCCCACTGAGCAGATCCAGAGGGGAGTCCCACCTTGCTGGAAGGCTCTGGGGGGCTTCATGGACTTGCTGGGGGCTCACAGGCAGACCACAAGGTCCTGCTGCCAGCTCCAGGCAAGGGGTGTTAGGGAAAGGAACTGGACTGCCAGAAGGGACATCTTAGGGGAAGTGGCTCCTTCTGGAAATAGAAAATCTCTTTTTCTCTGCAGCATACCACAAATGATCACTTTCAGGAATACTTGGAGGTCATGGGGAGACTAAATGCTGCACATACAAAACTCCCTGTGTGTCACCAGGACATTTCCTTGTTCATGAGCCCCAGGAAAGGGCACAGGGATGTGCTGGGTTACCACCCAGCATCTGCTGGACAATGGGTATATCTGGCTCTAGGGGCCCATGCCAATCCCTGCAGCATCCCACCTCAAGAAACAATGCTCCCCAGAGAAGAAATCCCATACTCTGCCAGGCACCGTTGACTTTCATCCCTGCAGGCCAGCGTGTCCCGAGCTGCCCATTTCAAGGCACAGGACGTGCACTGCTCTGTGGCTACTTGAATTAAGTGCCATTTGTCACAGCAAGCCCTGCACCCACTTCATACTCATCATCCTTGAGGGCTTTCCTCTTGGCACGGACAGGGGGATAATGAAGAAAAGACTTAATTAGACTGCCACACAGACCCATCTCATTTGATGTCCTGCATTAATCAGGACCTGGAGAGAGTTTTCTTCACCCGGCAGGTATTTGAAGTGAGCTGTGTTGGGAAGAGGGAGGACAAGCCCTGAGTGCCTGGCCCTGCTGGGTTACCATCCATCAGCTGTGGTACCTGCTGGTGTGGGAGCAGCGTGATGGCGTGAGGTGGGCACTGGTGACGGGAAAAGGCTTTGCCAGGGAACATGGGGATCATTGAGAGGTTTTGAGCGGCACGTAGACCTGGGATGGGTAAATTTGCTTTTTTGGTGTTGTTTTTTTTTTTTTTTTCTGTACCTTTGCCATGCCATACCCACATCAGACCACTGCTCAGACCACACAGCAGGTTAGCTGTGATGCCAGGGAAGCTGGGCTGGGGCTGGAGAACTCGGGGGCACGTTTGATGGCTTTTCTAGTTCATTTCCCTCCTCTCTGAGCACTCACTGGGTGTTTGCATGGACATCTCCGATAGTTTTTTGGCAGGAGATGCCTCCATCAGCCACAGGTAAAACTTGGGTGCTGTTTACATCCGGCGAGTATCAAACGTGTCCCGGGATTTCCTTAGAGTGGTGAAGCAGGCAAGGAGGGATGTCCCGCTCAGCTGTGCTCAGGGAGGTGCGTTTTGGGGAGCCGGGTGTCCCCGCGGGCTCCCACTCGGGACAGGCAGCCTTTTGTCACCCTCTAGTGGAAACAGGCAGCCGCGACCGGGCACAGGCTGAACAGGGCGTCTGGGGACACTGACTCCCCTCACCTGTGGTTCCTATGGGGGTCCCCCTCGGGCTGGTCACCCAATTTCCCTTGGTTTTGGGGAGCCGCGTTTGCCTCGTAGCCCAGTTCCCCCCCAGCCCTGGGCACCGGCAGCCGGGTAAGGTGTTCCCAAGCTGCCAGGCTCGGGAGAAGCATAGGAACGAGTCTCTGCTGTGCCAGAAACTGGGAATCCATGGCAAATCCCTCCAGGGGTCTCCAGCTAAACTCCCTTTAACTGTGGAATTAGATATACGCTCCCAAGCAACAGACATGCTACAACAAGAGACAGCCATACAAGGACTTAAAGTATGTTTACTGCACAAATAGAGCTGTTAAACCTGCTCTTTTGGCCAAATTACCCTTCACTGATGCTGCTCTGCAAGACTTCCCTTGGCCCTGAAATTCCTGGCGCTGTCTGCAGAGGAGCAGGGCTGTGCTCTGCCACTGGGACAGCCCTGCAATGTGGTGTGTCCCAGAAAAAGGCTGGCCTTGCTCCACTCTGTCATCCTCCTGCCCACTGCTAGGGCTGCCTGGAGGCCGAGGTGGGATACAGGGAACAGCCCAGCCTAAATGCCAGCATCTGCAATGCCCTAACTACTTTCCTCCCCGCAGCCTCCCAGGCCCTTTTCGGCCATAACAGCAGCTGGCAGGGTCGGGCAATAACTGGACCTGCTCAATGGAGCACGGATAACACAGTGCATGGAAAACATAGTGTATGGATAACACAGTGCATGGATTGACACAGTGCATGGATTGACATGGAGCACGGATTAACACAGTGCGTGGATTAACATAGCACCGTGGGCAGCGTTGGTTCTCACTCCTCTGCACAGGGGTGCTGTGCTCCTTCCCCCAGCACTGGGTCCTGCTGCAGCCCCAGAGAAGCCAGCAGCAAGGACAACCTTCCAACAGGCTGCTGGGAAAAGAGACAGCCCAGGCCACACCAAAAAAATCCGCTGACAGGGTTGGGAACCAAGGCCGGCCAGCTGCCAGCCCAACCCTTTGCAGATCCTACCGCTGGCAGTATGTTATTGGGCACATGCAGTGTTGCGCCTGCCAGAACTGCCCCTGGCTGAAGCAGCAGTTGTCCCTTTCTCACAGCAAACCAGCCTCCCACAGCATGGAGAAGAACCAAGGCCAGCCCCAGCACCGGCAGCAGAGCTGTAGAGGCAATCATAGTAGAGGATTTTGTTTCACCCTATGCATGGTAAGGAGAGTTCTTGCAATCAGCTCTTGGTTCAGACAGTTAAAAATCCCTTTCAGTTCTCTCTGTCCTCCATTCCATCACTCTGCATCCCCATGGGCCACCCTGGGTCTGTGTCACTGCTTCCTCCAGGCAGCTCCCTCCAGGGGACAGCTCCTGCAGCACACAGTGAGACATGAGCCAGACATTGCTATTCCATAGGCAGAGCTCAGCTGCCCTACACAAGGAGGTTTTCCCAGGTATGATCCCCATCTGCCTGCATGTGTGTGACCAGGACTGAGGCATGGGTAGTATCACACTCTGTTCCAGCTCCTTCCCTCCCCACACTGGCTGATGTTGGCACGCTCTCCATGGGCTTGGCTTACTCCTGGAGAGGCTGACTGATCCCATAACCTCTCAGTGAGTGGGTGCTTTCAGCTATGGCTCTGCTGGCCTGGAAACTGCCTCTCCTTACCCAGCAGAAGAGAAAGAAGCACTAGGACAGCCTAGGAGCCAGGTATATTGCCTGTCCCACAGTGTCCCTTGCTGTCAGGTGGCATGGAACAGCCCTGGGGTGTCCCCTCAAGGCCATCAGGGCCGTGCAGGACAGCACTCACTGGGAGTCTGCATTTTCTTTTCTTTAGAGCTCACTAAAGATCTTGTGTTCCCCAAGTCAGATGCTTGTCTCGACCAGGCCCTGGAAGGGCAAATGGCTCTAATCACACATGCCTCAGTCAGGAGCCCCCAGGAGCTGGCTGGATGCCCAGTTTGAAGTGGGAGGGGATGTAAGGCAGTGGGGAAACTCCAGCAATGGAGGCCACTCCATGTCAGGTAGGGGCAAGGCAGCACTCAGCCCCGCCAGAAGAGTGGCAAGTGAAACACGGGTGCTACCTTCTGTCCTCGGGTCATTCCTACCCCGACTTTAGAGCCACCAGGGAAAAATGCCACAGGGAGAAAGGTGGTGTCTTCTTGCAGTGACTGAATTCAAAAGCATTCATCAGGCAAGCACGGGCTTACCTTTTCCTCCCGCTTTGGGCCTTTTCTCCCTGCCGGGAGCAGTGAAGGGCGGCAACAGCAAGGTGCTCCTGTGCCAACTGCAACCTCAGCAGCAGCAGCAGCAGCATACTGACCAGCTCCTACGGATGCTTCTTCAAACTGTCCACGGGTGCTTAGTGCCGCCCGAGGGTCGGGGAGGGGATGCCGGGCGGGGAGAAGGGGATGCCAGAGCCAGCGCTGGGGCGGACCCAGCCCCAAAGAGTAAGGCAAAAGCGTGCTTGGGCAGAGTTCCAGACCGGCGCCGAGCTGCTGTAGGGCCGGCCGGGGCAGCCGGGATTTCCGGGGCTAGCAAAGGTTCCTCTGACCCTGGCACTCCCGGGACCCCCGCCCGGCCCCACCACGTGGCCGCCGCCCGCCACGTGCTCTCCCGCGGCCCCGGCCACGCCCCCCTGCGCCGGGCCCCGCCGCCCAATCAGCGCGCAGGCGCCG